>VXAA01004003.1:0-122997 GCA_013399115.1 Anseranas semipalmata | reverse complement strand
TGGGTGGGGAAGCTGTTTTCTGTAATGAAATTATTTCCTGGGAAATGAAGTTGTTTGTAATGGCTTTTCTGGTAATTTGGCAAATTTCACTTCACAGGTAATGTAGTTTTTCCATCACGGAATAAAATAAGTTGCGTAGCTTTCTTGAAATTGTCTCTTGCAAAGACAATCGTATACACGGAAGAGCTGTTAATGTAACTTTCGTAATTCAAGTTGCCTCATTTGCCCTAGGATTTATCTTGATAGAAGGGCTGCATTCATCATAGCTTTAGAAGTTGGCTTTGATAGCTGCTTGTGTGATGGACGGGGTCTGATCCTTAGAGGTGACCAGTGAGCAGGAGGGGTAGGTTTAGTATGGAACTCGAACGTCCTTTTCAAAGAGGAGGTGAGGTTTGTGCTGGGCTTATAAATCCATCTTTTTGGTTACATCTTTATTTCCCGTATTGGTACTGTTCTCAGCACCAGCAACAGTGTTAGCTTCTGTCTAAATCTGGGTGTGCGTTTGTGCTTTTTTCATATGCTGTACATCAGTTTCTTATTACCTTCCTTGTCATAGTACCCGAGCATCCAGTGATGTGTTCAACAATGTGACCACTCTATTTTGTGTGAGGATTTTTTTTTTTTTTAAATTTAAATCCAGAGAATGTGTGTCTCAAACTGATCTTTCTGAAACAATCTGCATTCATATACCTCCTGGATATTACTTCTTTTGCCATATATTTTTTTTTTTGTTAGATTATTTTGCTTTACATGAGATTAGTTTTGCAATAAATATATAAACATATCCCAGAAATGTGTCCTCATGTTGTAATCAGTCAGTACGTTAACAATCTTACTGGTAATTTTTTTCCCCTCTAGCAGTTAATTCTCCTCCTTTGTCGTAGTTTGTATTGGGAGCTGATTAGCACTGTTGTAGGTGCTTGGAGGGATGAAGTAGAATTCCTGCTTGATTTACATTGCTATGTTTTCAGTCCATTTCAAAAACATAATTGTGTTTTGCTGACTACAAATCATCTTTGATATCCCTCCAAACTTGATCAATTCCAGGCTATATTCTTCTGCCTGTCTTCTCCAGTTGATAAATTCTGGACTTCCTTTTCCTCTCAAATAAGTAAACAAAGAAGTAAATGAATAAAAATTGTTTCTGCACACATTCTGTAATTATGGGTGTTAGTCATGATTTTGAATGGTGCTTGTGTTCACAGTGCAATTTTGGGTTATGGTAACATCCTCTGAAGTTGATGTCTTTCTGAACAGACACTTTAATCACATATATTCTATTTTAACCTAATTTGTAATGATTTTCTATGCACATGATTGATAATTTAAAGGAATATAAAAAATTACATGAAGGAAAACAAATGACAAGTACCAAAAAACCCGGAGTTCAGTTATATGGACATGTAGTTTAAAAAATTCCTGTCAGCCTCCACAATATTTTCTTTGACAGAGAATGATGTATTTCACTTATATTTGATAAGGAAAAGCAATGTAGCTTTAGAAGTTGTGAAATATTCAGTACATCGGGAAGCTGATTAGATAAGCTAACTGCTTGGAAGAGTAACCTAAAGCATTTTACTGTAAGACTTTTCGATTAATTGCTTTGAGAGTGTTTGCAAATCTCCACACAAGTGCACAATATGCTTCTCCTTTAAGTACTTCTCCACTAATGCTTGGTCATATATATTAAAAACATTTTTCTTGTGTTTAGTAATGCCTTGAGATTTCTTTTCTTTAAAAGATCACCGGTAGTGCCTGGAGTTCTGAAGACGTCCGCATTCTGCAGGCTTGCCCACTTCGAACCTGCTGGCTGTAGGATATCAAAGCAGGGCTGTGCTTCAGCTCTGGCACCATAACCACAGCTGGGGGAGCAGAAATGGAAGGGCTGAGGGTACCGGAGCTAAATCCTGATGCAGGGCAGCTTCTCTGTGTTTTCTCTGAGATAGCAAGGGAGGGCAAATAGGAGATTTTGAGTTCAGTAGGTTCTAACACGTCTCTCACCTTCAGAAGGAAATTGTGCCACCGTGCTCTTGGCGAACTGGTCTTTCTGCAGTTCTCATGTCTGAACCAGGGCTCGAACAGCCAGGTATCGGCTGGGCTGGGGGGAAACTGGTGGCTGGTTCAAGTGAAGACCACGGTGGGACAGCACATCCAAGTTGGGACCTCTGCTTCTGCATTTGTTACACAATACAGAGTCTTGAGCAGGAAAAAACTGAGGGGTGGAAGATGACAACTGTAATTTTCACATGCTTTGGAGCAATTTCCCATATTTTAGGCAAGTAATGCAATCGTATGACTGTAGGCAAGCTGTGCCTACAGAATCAGTTCAGCTATTACCACCTCTTTTCAGAGTAGTCTTGAAATTACTGGGAATAATTAAGAACTTTGATTTCAGAAATGTCAGAACACTTTCTTGACGCTTTGATTTTATGCTGATTATTCAGAGAAAAATATTCACTGTTTCACAATTGAAAAGCAATGAACAACTTTGATCCGAAGTTGCATGGATGCTGAGCCTTATGTCAAATGAAGTCTTTGTAGTAAACAATTGAACTTTTTGACCCATGGTGCTGTTGAAATGCAAAGCTGTAGATATCCCAGCAGGTGTTCTTCCCCGAGGCTTTGGAAGCACAGGATTTCTTTGCCACTTGATGTGGGAGAAAAATCATGGGTCTGCCTCCGGTTTTGGTACAGCGCCTGGTTGGGGTTCCTTTTAGGAGTCCGACTGGGGTGCAGGGCGGCGGTAGCAGAGAAGGGAGCTCAGCTTTGGAAGATAAAGATTACTGCTGTCTGCTGGTAAAGACCAGCAGCAGGTGTCCGCGTTGGAATTGAAATGAGTTGTGCACGTAGGAGTTAAGGTTTTTGCACTACCTAAGCACGCTTCACTTTTCAAAGATCAGATTTCTCTTTTCTTGGTGTCTCCAATGTAGTGTTGGTTTTTTTTTTTTTTTTTTTTGATGCTATTATCAAATATAGCAAAGGAAAACTAGTCCAAATCACATTCTTGCCAAAGCGTTGTAAATATTACAATAAGCATTACTGGTAATGCATTTCCTTGCTTTTAAAGCAGTTCTGCAATTAATGCCTCTGGCTCTTTTGTCATTTAGCATACTAAAGAAAATACTTGGCAGCCAGAATTTTGTGGAATGCAGCTGGGGAGAACGTGAAAGTATATAATTGTGATGTGAAAGTGATATTGCTGATCAATAGAGAGTAATAGGCAGTAGGCTTGTATGTATTATAGCTTTTCTGAAAGTTGTTTTCTGGAATGAGCAAAAAAAAAAAAAAAAAAAAAGATCCCTTGGTTAAAGAGGTAGTGCCATTATTGTGCTGGATTTCTGTATTTACCTAAACAGGCAACAGACAGGTCTCAAACTTGGTCTTGCCGGAAGAGACAGTATATGATTTTGAAATCCTTGTGTGAATCACTAGTATGTAGTGACTAGAGGGTTTTCTTTGTATTTTTCCCTTCGATAAATGAATATAAAATCCCAGCTTAGGAAAATATGTATCAGGAAACCATTCATGTTGTACTTCTGCTTAGTTTTTGTGCATTCTGTGCCCTGATTTAAAAGGAACCTGTTTAAATCGGGGACAGGGAGGGGAGAACAGCCGAAGCCTGGTGCAGGTTATCCAACATCTGCTTGCTGATGAGGAGAAATAGTCAAACTAAAACTGCGTGCTGAGCTAGCACAGAAAACAGGAATAGCTGTACAAACCCATTTCTTTCCCAGGAGAGATTTCTGCGTGCCCAGGAGACCAAGGGCAGACCTTGAGGATATTGTCTGAAAAGAGCAGAGAAAGCCTACTGGAGCAAAACGATTCAGTTCTGCAGGGGGATGGGGCAGGGACACAGGTGACCATGGTGCATCATCCCGTTAGTTACTGTCTTACCAGCAAATGCATGCTTTTTGTGTGCTTGTCTATTTCTTATCGATGGACCGTTGCAAAAAAAGATTTTAGCATGGTTTACAAAGACCTTTGTGGTCATGCTTGGTGTCCTGTGTGTCTGGTGCTTTTCTCCTCTCTCTTCTTGCCCATTTTTTGCTGATTTTCAAAGCCAGCGTTCATGCTGAAGCAAGCTTGGAAAACAGATGGTAATCTCAGTAACAAGTCCTTAAGAGCAACGAAGTCCCTAAAAGTTCTGTGGAGGGAGGGACTTTCTGCAAAGCGGGAAGGTGAGTGCTCAGGCTGAAGGGCTGTGTCGTGAGCGGGGTCAGTGCCAGGCATGGATGAGTCCCTGCAGGCGTGTGCTGTGGTAAGCGCAGGACAAATGTCAACTGAGGCTAGCCGTTATCATGGAAATGGAATAATAAACCCACTTTGACAAGGATGGCACTCAAAGCTACATTTTTATATTATTTAGCTGAAATAATGGGAATAAGATCCAAAGTTTTACTTACGCAGACGTTCATTTGAAGTTACTGTCAGAAAGTGGAAGCCGGGAGAAGTTGCTGTGCTGAGGGCCTGGTAGGATGTGTTGCTTTCATCGCTGGGCTTGAACAGATGCATTTAGGAACAAAGTTCTGATGAAATCTTTTTTGTTGCAGTGATTGATTGTGGTAGCGATATGGTGCCAAGGTAGTTAAATTCTGCACATCTGGGAAGCTGCCCTGGGAAGTGGTTGAGTCACCATCCCTGGAGGTGTTCAAAAGACGTGTAGACGTAGAGCTTAGTGACGTGGTTTAGTGGAGGACTTGGTAGTGTTAGGTCATAGGTTGGACTGGATGATCTTGGAGATCCTTTCCAACCTAAATGGTTCTGTGATTCTGTGTTCAACCTGACCTTATTGCAAGCCTCCTACGAGGCAAATGAGGTTATGAATGCGCAACTTCAGGCAGATGATCGTTCTTCTATTCAGGTACGATACAGAGCACCTCAGATTCATCATAAGCAAATTTGTTGAGGCGAAGAAAAATAAAGATGGACTTTCAATATGAAGAAACCTAAGGAATGTGCTGTGCCTGTTAATATCCAACAGGGACTATGCAGTAACTCTTTTATAATCAGCAGGCTTGAACTCGTTGCTGGGTCAGATTTCCCTCTTGTTAGAGTTTTGTCTATGCCCTGATTAGCAAAGACATTTATTTCTTGATCCAGAAGTGAAATAGTTTATATGGCAGATTGTTCAAAATAGTGGTACTGAACAGTGAGGCAAAGCTGGCGTGCTACCAGGGCTGCTAAGCGTGACCAAAACACTGGAACTACAGACCTGGGAGGGGAAAAAAAAATCCTATTGGGATATAGTAAGCTAGAACAAGATGGAGCTTTTAAAGAGGCTGCAAAGCAATCTGTAAACTGCACAAAGCTGTTTTTTTTTGTGCGTGTGTGTGTTTTGTTTGTTTAAGAATTCTATTCTTAAAGAGCTTTTGAAAGAGAAAAGCTTATAGGAAAATAAGACATAGGCTTTGAGGACATGCAAGAGGCAGTTATGGTTTGTCTCAGTGCTTAGGAATTTTTATAAATACTTAAACATTCATAAAACATGTTATAACTATAGTGGATTATGAAGTCCTTATTATGTAATGCACGAGGTTGTGAGGAAATGGAGCTTAGCAAGGCAGAGGGTTTCGCATTATTGGAGTAAATATATTTGGATGCTGCTTCCAGATGCCACCCGTTCCCCTGCTGAAGGGGAGGGCCTGTAGGTCTGGAAGTCTGGGGAACTGAATTGACATTTTTCTTCTCGATAGGTAACAAATCACTAAAAACATGGCAGAATCTATCTTGTTTGAAAAGATGCTTAGTGTAATGTTTGACTGCAAATAGAAAAATTTAGACAAATCTGAAGCAAACTGCATAAAAGCATTTAAAGAGTGACCTGTCCACTTCGATACTTATCCCGACAAGCTGAATTTGCTCTTTCTAAGTGACTAGTTGGCCTTTAAGCTTGACGTTCTTGCAGCAGTCGAGAAAGACAGCTGCTTATCCGAAGGTCAAACTCGGGGAGGCTGGCTGCGGGAGGAGGCTGTCGGGAAGCGTCAGGAGGTCCGTGTGGTGGGTGGACCATGGGCTGGAAGCCGGGTGCCCACCCAGCCGCCCTCTCGCTCCTCCTCCGTAGCACAAGGGGAGGAAATAGGATGACAAAGCTCATGGGTTGAGACGAAGACAGGGAAATCACTTCTTCCCCACCAAGGCTCCTTATCGTTGCAGCTGGTTTTAGCAGGAGGCAACCAGGCAATTCTGGAGGCGGAATTCCCTCGTAGGCTGTCGTGGGCTCGGCGGGGAGGCAGCGCCGCAGGTTACGACGCATCGTGTGGAAGAATGGGCTGCTCCACCCCCGCCTAGAGTCTTCATTTCCCCACAGCAAAACCTCCTCCTCCTCCTGGAGTATGTCTTATTTCCTAGAAAGAGAGGCAATGGTTCAGCTGCAGTCCGTGCCTGCTCGGCAGAGTACGTGTCCAGAAGCTGCAGAAACACGTGGTAGGCATATGCTTATGTACATCCCCCAGAAAATATGGATTTGAGCACATGGTTTTCTAGATTAGTATTAGGAACATGCAAAAATAGAAACTGCACAGTGACTTAATCCGTCATGAGTGAAAACTGACTGTGTGGCAGTCTCAAATATTTGCTACTCTAGTTCAGTGTAATCACTATCAGATTTTCTNNNNAATCCTTATAAATTTTTTTTTTTTTTTTTTTTTTTTGGCTGGTATTATTCTTACACCATTCTGTAGTGGAAACATAGCATTTAAATGTGCTTTTAGGAGCGTGTGCTGGTATTGGAAAAGCTCACCTGATGTGCGTTGTCCAATAATAAATCATTATCTTGCTGTGATTTTTCGCTTAAGGCACTGCTAGCATTTTTTGTGTGTTAACAACCTGTTCACCTGTCTTTCTAGCTTGTAGAATGATATTCTGCAGATAAACACAGAGCAGCTGGTGAAGCTTTAACCAGTCTGTAGCTTTTCCCACAGTGCTTGTTTTTTTACAAATCCTCATGACCAATTACCAATTGTTGTGCTCATCTTGGAGTCCTTTTTCTTTTTATGCATGTGCAGCACCAGAAAGCCAAGAAATTCATTAAAAAATTGCATTTTCAGTATTTTTAAGACTTCATTACGTTCTACAAAATGAACCTTGAGGGAATATTTCTCCCGTTTTTCTTAACAGATAGCATTTGAGGTACAGTTGGTAGATTTTAAAAAAAAATCTAGCAGAGTTCCTCTTTCCTTTGATGTGAAGAAATATTGTTGCTATTAAAAATTATAATGTTTGAAGTTAAGTATCAGATATCGACTCCTCCACCTGTTAGAGAATAATTGTTTCTTATCGGTATTTATTACCATTTAGAAAACATTGGGGAAAAAAAAATTCAAAGGACCTGTCTGAAGAGAGGATGTGAGTACACTTGCTTGCGTAAGTGAAAATGAACGCATGTAACAATTTACTGGTAATCCCTTTCTGAAAAAAATACCTTAAATCTTTGGAATAAGTCGTCAGCCCGCCAAGCCTGCTGGTGCATCTGTGACTCGTGTAGTCATGTTTCAATTGGATGAGTTTCTATCACTGTAAGTCCATTATTTTTCACACTGGCAATGAATATTTTTGGGGTTCCAAGCCTAAATCCTATTACTTTTGGAAAAAACATAACCTTTTCCTTCTGATAATATTATATAAGTCTTAAATGAGTTTAATTAGTTTAAAACTAGTAACATGCAACATCAGTTTTAAGCTTTAAAAATACAACATTGCCTCTGAGGTGCATAACTGATCGTATTTAAAATCTTAGGTCCTAATTCTGCTTTGTGATACACAAAACACATTGTTGTCATGTATTCCAAAATGTATTCCAAAAATTTGTTTTCCAAAATGTTAGGCAGTGTTTTCAGTGTGCTGGAGAGCAGGATTGACTTCTTAACCTATAGCCTTTCCAAAGTCCTATCTCAAAGCAAATGTCCTTGTACTTGTGAAGACCCATTTCTGATTTCTGTGCCATGCAGTAATTGTTCCTCTTTGTCACGGTCTGATAACTGCTGCATTTATTTCAGGGAATGGAAAGTTTGAGGTTGATCCTCTTTGTCTGGTTGTGTGATGATGCCCTTCTTTCCTTTCCCCCCAAACACAGTAGGCAGCAGATTTAGACTGACAACAACTGGGCCTTCAGTAACAGAGACATTTATACCACCCTTCCCCTTGCCAAAGGGGGAATAAAGGAAGCCATACAGATAAAAGATAATTCTGCTGATGCGAATGCCATGGTCTTTCCCTAAAACTTCTCACTTCAGCTGATAGAGTCCCATCAGCTGTAGCAGAATAGGATTTGCTGAGTTGATGTTTGTTAACTGATCCTGGCTAAGGAAGGTCAGCATAATGCGGCACCTACAGCAGTTAAAACTATCACATGGGGACTGTCCAGTCTCACCCAATATTGTCTCGCAGGTGTTTGGTGGATGCAGTTGCTGTAATGTATAGTAAAATATATGTATTTGTGTAAAATGCACCTTTTACCATTAGCAAATACTATTTGAAAAGTTTCCCCAGTGGATGTGGGCTTATGTTGTTCCCTTGTTAAAAAGCAACCGGGATTTACCATCGGCAAAATGCATATAATTAATGCTTTTTCTCATAGTTTCTTTCCGTAGGGATCAGGTCAGGATTTGAATGCATGGGGGAGACGTTAATACTGAGGACGCTGGAAAAGCGCAAATGGACAACCAAAGTCTGGAGCCTTTCATCTTGAGTCCATGGGTTTTATTTTAAGCAGGGCTAGGGTTTAGCTGTTGTTGTGAAGCCTTTAGATCAGCGAGTCAAACATGATGTGTGTTATTTTCTGGAGGATAACTGGCAGGCATCAGAAGGTAATTATATCACTAGCTGGGATCTTGCTCATCTCTACGGTTGCCTTGTTTCAGCCCGTTCTTTGGCTCATTCGTGATGATGACGTCTTTTGTCTCTATTTTTGGTGGTGATGGTGGGGGCTTCATTCATGTTGTGATGTAATTAGAAGAAAAACTTGAACAGTACCTTTACTTCCCTACAAAGGATTGCAGAAACCCGGTGAAAATGTTCTTTGGTGCTCAAATTACGGGCTGCTGTCGGTTATGTTTATAAGACCATGCATATTTTATCTGTTAGCTAGTTGAGAACGAAGCAGTATTCATACTCAAAAGCTGTCATTAAAATCATGCAAATGATGCTTGCAATCTTGTTTCAAAAGAAGGAAATCCTCCACAAGATGAATCCTTATTTCTGGAAACTTAATTTTCAAAACAATTATTAAATTCTGGAATTACTGACCGAGTGCTCTGAGATTTCTCTTGTAGCACTCTGGCTTCTCATTGTAGTATCAGTTTTCTGTCTAGCTGCTTGCTTCTGTCCTGTGCTGAGATGTCTGTGCTAGAATTTCTTCCTTTCCCAGCCAGTTTACACTTTTTTTTTAAGTGACAGCTTCTATTTTTGATAAAGACCAGCTTGTTTACAAGATGTGAGAATAACATCTTTTCATCTGATAACATGTAATAAGTAGTCTTATAGACCTGTTACTTATCTAATAACCTGTAGCTCACAGCTCTCTTAATTTAAGACATTTCCTTCTAACATTCTCTTATAGTCCATGTAAATCCTGATGAAAAATCAAATCAGGATTTATTATGCAACAAACCAAACTAACCTAATCGTAGTCATTGTTAGGCCTTCATCGGCAAAAACTGCATGTAGCCAGTTCAATAGTTAATACAACTTTTAATGTGGACAGAGTACTGAGCGTGGCAATGGCAGGGAGTCTTCTGCGTTAAATCTCTGACATCATGAGAGCTGAAAATGAAGAGCAATACCTAATAAAAAGTGGATGAAAAAAAAAAAAACAGTAAAAGAAATATTCAGTGAATGATCTTTCATAATAAGAAGAATGATGCAGTATTACAGTAACTGATGATATGCTGATTCCTGTCTTTGTCCTGACTGGAGCGATAGTCGATGTATATCATATAAATCAGGATAATAAATAATGACCAATGTATAAAATGATGGTTTTGTATCGGTGGTAAAGGTGGTCCAGTGTTATGGTAAGTTATGTGCTGGCTGTACAGCTACACAGAAAAACCTGGATCATTTGGTGGGCTGAATCCTTTTGAACATGAGCTGTGAAATGCAGAAAAACTTTGGAGGAAATGCAGGGTGTTCTTGTAGAGTGAAAGAGACTCCTGCCTTGAGAGCTCAGGCTCAGGAGGTGTTGAGACCATAACAGATTTAACAAAAACAAACAAAAATTAAAACAGGAACAAAAACCTATATGCAATCTACAAGGGTGTTGTGGTGAAAAGGGCTACTGCAGTCCATGGGTACAAAAACAGCTGAAAAGAAGTAGCTTAAATACACGATGCTCTAGAGGAAAAAAGCAAGAGCCAGTACCTAGAAGATGAAGTCCAGCAAATCAAATCAAGAGATGAGATGAATGAATCTGATTGTAAATGTGCTTAGTTCCTAAAACACACTACCAAGATATGAAGTGGTAGGTTCTCTGTTAGGTGCGTTCAAACGAAGTCTTTCTATTAATTTAAACAGCTGAAGATGAGAATTACTAATTGTTACTCTGCCGAAGACTAGTAATTAGTTCCGATGGAATTATTTGAACCACGTTTTGCATAAACTGAAAGCAAAAATTGGCATTGAGCATGGTGCTATCTTTTATTTTTTCCTACCAGTTGGAACAAATTGAATTTAGAAAGTTGTGGTTATTCACTTTAAATGCCCCCCCTGCTGGGAGATTTAGAGTTTCATGCAGCTTTGTATTGCCAGGGACCACTTGATTGACACAATTAATCAAAGATCACGATACTAATCTGCAACAAACATAACACAGTAGAGAGAACTCAATTAAAACTTTTGTTCCTCCAATTTAAAAGATCAGCCACATAGGAGCTAAATATCTCAACCTAACTTTTTTTTTTTTTAGCTTGTGACCACTCTTAACAAATTGCCTGATTTTGCTTCTGCAGTGCAATTTAGATGTGTATAAATAAGAAGTTGTGCTTTGCCACAATTCCACACATGAATTCCTGCATCTTCAGTTAACGACTTTGTCTAGAAAGTTTTAATGATATAGATAAATACTGAAGGAAAATATAAAAATCAGAAATAATAAAAATAATTAGGTGGGAGAAATGCAGGACTTTAGAACAAAACTGAACTAAATTTAGTAATTCAGTTAAGTTCTCCCTCTTACTGTCCTTCCTTCTGAATTTTGTTCATTCTCTATATCATACGCTGCAAGCTTTATCCTTCTCCCTGCATGTTTCTTTGTCAAGGCTATAGTGAAGAGTCTATTTTTGCCACACTGGAGGGAAGAGTACCATTTGGAGGGACCTCAACAAGCTTGAGAGGTGGGCCTGTGTGAACCTCTTGGAGTTCAAGAAGGCCAAGTGCAAGGTCCTGCATCTGGGTTGGGGCAATCCCAAGCACAAACACAGTCTAGGAGGACAATGGATTGAGAGCAGCCCTGAGGAGAAGGACCTGGGGTGTTTGGTTGATGNAGAGGGCTGGAGCACCTCTCCGATGAAGACAGGCTGAGGGAGCTGGGGTTGTTCAGTCCGGAGAAGAAAAGGCTCTGGGGAGACCTCATTATGGTCTTCCAGTACCTAAAGGGGGCTACAGGAAAGCTGAGGAGGGACTCTTTGTCAGGGAGTGTAGTGATAGGATGAGGGGTAACAGCTTTAAACTAGAAGATGATAGATTTAGATTAGATATTAGGAAGAAATTCTTCACTCAGAGGGTGGTGAGGCACTGGTCCAGGTTGCCCAGAGAAGCTGTGGATGCCCCATCCCTGGAAGTGTTCAAGGCCAGGCTGGATGGGGCTTTGGGCAACCTGGTCTAGTGGGAGGTGTCCCTGCCCATGGCAGGGGGGTGAGAACTAGATGATCTTTAAAGGTCCCTTCCAATCCAAACCACTCTGATTCTATGATTTAAGACTAAACTTCTCATGGTTTACACTCAGTGTACTGTAGCTGCTTAATAAAAGACAACAGTGAAAGGATGAAGAGGAAAAACCTTAAGATTGGAAAGGCTTTCTGACATTTGTTTTGTGGTAAGTGGCTGGCTCCCTGCTTAAACAAAGAAAAAACACGCTTTCATTACTATGTTTCAGCTGCCTGAAAAGATATTTCTGACTTGCCTCACAACTTGGATGGTGTGAACTAGTGATGTAGAAAGCTGTTTGGTAGTGTTACAGCTCGTAATAATATTAAAGATAGCCTTAAAATCATTATATTCATGCACAAATAGGGCATGTAGGAACAGGAGTCAGTGTGTCTGCTCTCAGGGAAGGTTGTTGTTGTCTCATTAAATTGCTGGCTGAGAAACCATGCAGCATGCACCAGCCAGGTAGTCTCTAGCATCATTTATAAGACTAGATCGTTTTTAAGACTTACTGTAATAAAATACTTGCAGTAGTTAACTCCATGATCCTGTCAAGTGTGGAGGATGTATACAGTCCTCTTTAAAAAGTGTTAATACTGTGTTGTTCTTTTCCAGGGACTGTGCAGCCGTGTAGGTTTAATGCTCTTGTAATGCGAAGGCCTAAAAGGGTTTTTCTGCAGGAGCTGTATTTTGTGAAGACTTGACTTGGGAATTGAACAATATAGTGTGGTACTTTTTTTGTTTGGTTGGTTTGGTTTGGTTTTGTTGTTGTTTTTTGGGGGGAAGCAAAAAGAACTGCTTTTTTTCATGATAATATTTATTGTGCTCTTGCCACTTCTGTTGCTGAGGAGAGGCTGAGAAAGATGGGACTTTTTAGCCTAAAAAAGAGGATGCTCAGGGGGGAGCTCATCAATGCCTACAAACACCTGAAGGGAGGGTGCAAAGAGGACTCGGACAGTCTGTTTTCAGTGGTGCTCGGTGCCAGGACAAGATGCAGTGGGCACAACTGGAACACAAGGTGGTTCCCTCTGACCACCAGGCAGCACCTCTGTGCTGTGCAGGTGACAGAGCCCTGGCACAGGCGGCCCAGAGAGGTTGTGGGGTCTCCTCCTTGGAGAGCTTCAGAAACCATCTAGACATGGACCTGGGCACCCTGCTCAAGGTGGCCCTGCTGGGGCAGGGGTTGGATCAGATGCACCCAGAGGTCTCTTCCCACCTCAGACGTTCTGTGAAATATTGCGAAGCTTTTGTAGGGATCTGAATTTCCAGTTGTTAATATTATTTTTTTCCCTTTTATGGGGGAAGTTATTCCCCCATAATTATTATTATTTGTAATATTTCTTGATGGATTCCCTCATTCTTCTGTTCTTACTCTTATTATTGCTGTTTTTTTTTTTTTTTTAATGTGGACAAAATCCATTATAGTGATTCTGTTCTTTGCCACTTAGAAGACTTGTGACATAGTTTTCCCTCTGTAAGACCTCGTTTAATCATATCATTTGCTTTGTCAAGTCTTTGTGTCTACTGAACCCTCATACCATATCTAGTAGATTCAGTATCTTTACCTCCTATGACTTGATTCTTGTGATCCTCAAAATGAGGGTTCTGGCCAGATGGGTGATGGGTTTCAAGGGTCACTGCAGTGGTCACAAGTCCAACCAGCTGATGCTGTAGCCTCTGCTGAAGGCCTGTCACGTTGTGTTGTTGTTGACAGTGGGTGGTTGTTGGTTGTTGTTGACTTGGCAAGCAACTTTGTCTTGTTTTGCCAAAACTCAAATGTACTTTTGCTTAATAAACAAAGCTAGTGATTCAGTTGTTTGTCCACTAGATTAATTATGCCACAATGAGTGAGAATGCCAGGATGGTTTTGGAGATAACAGTAGCTTAATAATGCCCCACGTTTGTTACTGGAGAGATTTTTTTCTTTGAGGTAGAAAAAACTTCTAAATGTGCATAAATGTCTTAAGATCATTCTTTTTGTGCTGCTGCGCTACTGATCTGGCTTAAGTGTTTTGTTTTTTTTTAATTACAATAAATATTAATTAACTTTTTCTTTTTTACTGGCAAAAAATAATCTCATATTCTATATGCCTCTCTCTCCTCAATGCAGAGAACAGACCCGCAGCTCCTTGCGCAGTTCTACTATGCTGATGAGGAACTAAATCAAGTAGCAGCTGAACTGGACAGTCTGGATGGAAGAAAAGACCCACAGAGATGTACGCTGCTAGTCAACCAGTTTCGCTCTTGTCAGGTAATCAAAATGGCATATTCCTGGTTTCATTGGCATTTTTGTGTACATTAAATGTATTACATTATTATTTATTGTATTGGTTTTAATTGTCAAATCTGTTTAAAATTACTTGGGTAGTTGTATGCCTTTTATTAGTTTAAAGGCTATATTCTTCGAGAACGCTATTCATAAAATAAATCTACTACATCTCATTTAAATGTTTGTTGATGGTTTCCTTTAAATGAGAACACCTATTAAAGATTTTGTTTCCCTTATAAGAAATAAGCATACAGAGCTTACTAGAATGTGAGAAATACTGCAAAATTTCAGGCAGTGTAAAGTAGCCACATCTTTGGTAGATGCTCTGCTTCCATGCTTCATGAATCTGACAGTTTTTCATTAGTAAATGAGCTACGTGAAGGCAGCTGATGGCTTTGCTAATTTTTGGAAAGAATATTATCTGCTTCATGTAAAAAGCCTTGAAGGTAAGAGGAACTACTGAGGAACCAAACCGAAAAGGATATTTATTAGTAAATTATTTCAGAAGTATGAATGTTTCTAAGTTTCTGTTGTATAATATAGTTCACCTAAGAAAAGATTCCTCACTGTTTTCTGAAACTATGGCTATGATTTAAGCAAGACGTGAAGGGAGAAGTATTGGAGACTGCAAAGACCAGTTCAGTCTAGTTCTGCACTTCATTCTTGCACAAATGCTTTGATACTTTCCTTCTCAGTTGCACCAAGGAAAACACTTTAAACCAAAGCGAGCTGGAGTCCACAATATGCCATGCTCAGGAGGATTTCTGTATGAAAAGTAAATACTTGCTGTCAAGTCCGGTCAGTTTTTAAGTGGAAAGACCATGGTAATAAAGATTCGTTGCCATTTTTTATTTGGTAGAAATGTAAATTGGATGTAAAGGATGCATTTTCATTCACTCTTTGCTAGAATTTCTTGTATTAGTGTTACTAATAGTTAAAATGTACCAAACTTCATTATGCAGAAAAATTTCAGTGCTGTCCAAGTTAAGATAGATTAGAAGAGCAGTGCCCTGATCAACGTAACAAATGTTCACATTAAGTTAGTTGAGTCTATTGATGAAAAGGGGAAGAAAAAAAAAAAGTAAGGTACTATGTGTTTACTTACAAGAAAACAATGAAAAAGTGCAGTGGTTTTTTGTTTTTTGTTTTTTTGTTGTTTTTTTTTTTACTTTTTTGAAGAGCATTTACAGAGAAAGTGTTGGCAGCCAATGTGTTATGTCAGAAACAATTTTAATAGTTCTGTCTGCTTTGAGTATTTTCAGTTTCCTATGTACTGTCACTAGAGAAAAATGTTGAGTTAAAGGGTTTACCAAACTGGAAACTAAGTTTAGTAACAGTCAAAATTTAGTGCCTTGGAGGAAAAAAGAGGGGGTGAAGTTATCTTGATAGATCGTTGACTTCAGTCTTCTGTGTGATGGATCAGCTACACCTAAATCACCTTTCACAAATCTTACCCGACTTGTTATTATAAACCTCCAGTAATGGACATTCCACAAACTTTCTAGGCAAATTCTTTCCAAACTGTTGTTAGGAAAGACTTTCCGATAACAGGGATGGATGAATAATATTATGGTGCAAGTTAATCTCCTTGTTTTATCCCCAGAGATAACAATTTCTTTCCTGTTTCTCTGCAGGTGCACAGGCTTTCCTGTTTGCTTATTGTAGAATAGGCAGACAGTTCTGTTCAAAAAGTAGCTTCTCTCAATCTTTCAGATGTAGGAATGCAAGAAATGCAGACTCTGATAGTTCCTTGGTCAGTTTACTTGGCTTGTTATGTAGTGACTCACTATCTTGTGACTCTTAATACCGTCTGATGCCTGGTAATTTCTTCTTTTCATAACAGATTGCTGTTACTAAAACAATCTGTTACTAGAGCAGAAAGAAAAGATCGAGATAGTTGTATCTTTTTGTGCAGCTATTTTTGCAATTTCTAATTTTCAGAGATCTGCAGAAAAGGTCAGATCGTAGTCAACAGTCAACAAGCCTTACAAACTGCAATTCTTTTTAGAGAGGTTATATTCTATTGGATCTTAATCATATCCAAAGAGCTCTGCTTTATATCTGTGTCTATATTTTCAGTTTTTGGAACTATTATTTAAGAGTTCCGAGTTTACTGTAGTGCATAAACAGATGCAGACAAAACAAAAGGGCTCTGCATAGAGCATGCAATCCTTTATAATGGATATATTTAGTGTTTTCTGTCTTAACAAAAAGGGCAGTCAAGGCAAATTGAAGGTTTGGTGCTTTAGCAGTTCTCATTGTGGTGTTTTTTCCAATGGATATGTAGAGAACTTCAAGACTGTTGAAACTTCCTTAGTAAAAAAATGCAACTCTGAATGTTGTCTTTTACTGTTTTGCTTTAGTACGATTTGCTTGATGATAAAATCACACTTCTTACAATAAATTAACTTTTTAAAACATCTGAAGAGTAGCGTGTATTTATGAGTAAGAATCGAGGTATTGGTTTTCAAAGCTTTCCTTTTTGTTTTCACGTTAATGGAATATAACAGTTTGTTCCAGTTCTGGTAGCTTTTTATAAAAACAACATGCTTTGTTTTGCTTTGGTGTTTGCACGTCAATAGCAGAATATTGTAAGAACATAACATGTCTGTTAATACAATATCTTGCATTTTTTGTGTGGCTAATACCTACCTAACAGTAAAGCACTTCTTCCTGTGTTGCTCTCTGTTAAAATTAACAATAACTTAAGTGTGCAGAGATGCATGATGAAAAGCTATGTAAGTTTTTCTTAAATGATAAAAACAAAGGGAGGGATGTCATACTTCAATTTGTTGAACTTGATTGATGGTAATAGTGGGAAGGTACATTTTTTTTGTCTTAAGAAAAACTTATTTGCATCTGTGAATCTTGAGGAATATGCAGTGCTGGTTCATCTGATTTTTTTTTTTTCCCCCTCTTGCAACACAAATAGTTCACTGAAATATTTTTGTGTTGGGGTTAAGATAAGGTGAATTGAATTTCATAAGAAGTAATGGCATTTTGTGTACGTTTTTTAATTAATCATTCACACGCTTGTGATAGTTCTCTAAATGAATTTGCCTCGACCATTACTATTTCACATTAATATCTTGTTACTTGAGTCGATAAACTGATTTAAAACAATTTCTCATCCATTTAAATGGAATTAGCTTTAATGTTACATATTGTAGGTTTTCCTTGCTTAAGTTGGAGAGTAACGAGTAAAAACACCTTTGTTTCTAACACGGAGATTTGTTAGAACTTGACAGTTCAAAACTGAACCTGTGTGTAAGCACTTCCCATCACAAAAGTGTTCCCAGGATCATAGCACTTGCTTGCTGGTTTAGTACGATGAGAATTACTTCTCTGTGTAAAGCAGCGAGTTCTCAGAGTAGCTTTATGAGTCAGTTCCCAGCATGGTTTTATCAAAATTACTCCGTGAACTGCAGGTTGCGTCTCAGCAATGTGTAATTCGATCCATTAAAGTCCACGGGGAAGGAATTCGCCCCTGCCAGGGCATTGACCTGAAGCAAACCATTTACTCGCCCAGACGTGTTAGCCCTCGCACTGTGCCACAGAATAGTGAAATGGGAAGTTTCTAGTATTTGTGAAACCTTACTGTTCTTGGCTCACTTACAGGAATGACTGACTGGTAACATATTATCCTGGCTCTTCACTTTTCCTGCTATTTGCTCGATGGAGCTGCTTGGGAAGCAGCTCTCGAATTCCTGCAACTGGCAGTCCATCGTTTTCGAGTCGGCTGTCAGCAGTTTCAGTTTGCTGTAACATTAGGCTTTAAAATGTATGCAGTCTTAGGCGTACTGTTTCATACATAGGTTAGTCCATATAGTGGTGGCGAAGTGGACACCTGAGTCTGAACCTCACTGTCTGTCACAGTATAAGTTAATGTTGCAGAGGAATCAGAGCCCTTAGAGAAACCCGAAGCATATTTCAGTGTTTTGTTATCGTTTGTCTGCCTCAATTTCTGTAACAATATAAAATACACAGGGGGAATGTTACCAAAAATGCTCTGTTTCAACCAGTCATATTTATCAGTCATACTTACCTCCATATGTCTTGCAGCTCAGTTTAACAATTGAAAGCATCAGTATGAGATGAACTGCAATTCAAGAGCCAAGGAGAACAGAGCTTTGCCCTTATCATGAAGGAGTACACGTGTTACAGGCCGGTTCTCAGCTACAGGCTGCACGAGCACCCAGTATAATATGGAAAGTGGGTAAAAATGGGCTGTGGAAAACAAGGACTAATAAGATAGAGGGTAAAATGCAGGAGCTCCTCAGGGGAACTTCCTTGGTCACAGGCTGGCACGCTAAAATCTACATTTTAATTTAAAAAGTAGAATTATAGCCTTCATGATTGAAATAAGGATAAATACATTATTTGCTTTCTGAAGCTGGAGGTGGAGGGATAAGACAAGTCTAAAAATGGGGAATCTCTTCACCTGGTCCTTTTGGTGTTTGGGTGAACCAGCATTGTTTGATAACGGGGCACTTTAGGAAAGAGTTACCAGTGGCCTGATATAGGGACGCCAGTCCAGTTGCCTTTCACCTCTGCTCGCACCATGTACGGAAGTGAAGTTGTAGATTTCTAGGTTCCTTTTTTCTTGTATTAAAAACCAGCCAAACAAAAAATGCAGAAGTGGTTGCAGAATTTCCAAATGCCCAGGACTGTTTCCTGAGCTGAGGAGAGCCATCCCTGCATTGCAGCGAGCTCTGTCGTGGGGCGCATGGGGATTTCTCTGCAGTGAGGAATGAAAAGTATCTTCAGTGTGACTTCTTTATTTTGTGCATATTTACATTTCACAAGGGTGAAACTGAAGCTAGAATCCTAAGTTAGTAAATAATGAAACAAGAAACTTGTCTTTGTATATAAAATACAATTAATTTTTTATCAGTGAGGAGAGGAATGTGATTGTATTAAATAGCACATGCTGGGGAAGCGGTAGGTTGTTACTGAAAGGGCTTGTGATGCTACGTTACACTGCACCATCTGCTCATGATGACCGTGTTCTTTGCATGGAAACTCGTAAGGAAAAATAATTTGTCCATTTAACAAGAAAGCGAGGTTAATATTTTATACGTACTTCAATTAGAAAGCCAAAAAACTTTTTCCTTCTTTGCTGTCAAGACATCACAATTTTTGTCCAAAATAAAAATATTTTCTTCTCTGAGAAAGAGAACCAGCTGTAAAAGGTTGAGCCAGCAACGAGCAGAAGGCTCTCCATTTGAGTCTTCTTACATGCTATTTAAAAAGATAAGATGTTTCATTCCTTAATGCATGATTATCTGCTCTGGATCATACTTTTTGTATTAAGAAGAGTGGACATGTTGGTATCTTGACTGAACATTGACATACTGTACTTGGTAATTACCGATACACTGGTAATTACCGTGCATTTGAAGGCTAAATGAGGACAGGGGATTGAGGTCATTTTAAAACTGACTTTTCTCAGCATTTGTGAAGAATGAGACTACACCAGATCCACTTCTGTAGGCGTTAATGTAATGTGACGTGTCTGTCAGGGGCTTCATAGTTTTATAGCTTTTCCAGGATCTTCAGCAATGTCATCGGAGAACTGTGGTCAGCTCCTTTTTTTTTCCTTTTTATCCTTTTTTTTTTTATTGTTGCAAAGAAGGATGAATTCCCATATCAGTCACTGAATTGGTTATGCAGTCTCATGACTTAAATACACTGAAACATGCCTTCTTTCCTCCATACATGCATGTTACCAACATTTTAGTGAGATTAACAATACGTGCAAATTATTTACTTGATGTTTCCATACCTGGGGATTAAGTCTGCTTTCTTCTGCTGGAAGCTTTTTCACTTAATCATATAAGAAAAAAACATTCTTTAATTTAATTTTTCTTTCATACTGGCAATGTATGATAAGAAAGACAAGAAGGCAAATTAATTTCTTAAAGAAAATGCTTAGCAGTGGAGTTTAATTTATGCTGTGATCTTAACATATTTGAAAGTTAAAGGCCACTTTTTTCTATATGAAATAATTCATAAATAATTAACTATTTTATATTTTGGAGGAATATAACAGCAATATACTGTGTATATATACTAGTACTGTGTATATATCTGAAATATGATGAATAATGGGTTGTTATGAATATTTTGTGGAATATTGTGCAACTTTGTTTTCTCATGTGTAGGTTTTAAGTTTTCATTAAACAAAAGGAAGTCTTTAGATTCATATCTACATACAGATCTACATCTACATATATTGCACATTGGGCACACCAAGGACTTCTACGTATGAGCAGGAAGGATTACAAAATAAATTTAGAGTTTGCTGAGAGAACAGATGAATTGCAGACTGCACTGTTGTTACTGTTAGTGTATAATTGAACAATAAACTCCTAATCATATGTCTCGAGTTCAAGGTGAGGGGAAGAAAATTGATAAGCTGTTACCCATTAGGTTAGCTTGACCAGTCATTGCAACTTTATTGTTAGACAGAGAGGACTAAGTAAAAAATAGTTTGGTCATAACTGCTGGTTCCTTTTGTGGTGTGAAGATGCAGCGATTGTCTTCTATTTCAGACTTATGCTTGGAAAGAATTCCTGTTAGCTCATGGCAGCACAATGTTCTAAAACGACTGGTGGAAAAGTACAGACTTTAGGATAGTCATTTAAAAAATAACTTAGTTTTTCTAAGAACTACACTTTTTATTAAGTTAGGGATGCTTCAAAGAAGTTTGAAATGGTTGGTATGAAAACAGCTTATGATGAGCCAAAGTTTATTTATCGGAGAGCAGGCAGCAGATGGTAGATTTAGTTCCCGCAAGCTTTTGCACTACTTGCGCACAAGAAAACTTTCCATTTTAAACGCTTTGGAAAACAACTATTTGTATGAAATGAATTATGCAGAAAGCATGGTTGGTTAAGAATGCTCACCTTCTTATGCCATCTACTTCTCGTGATGGATTTTCACTTCTTACACAAAATAGTCGATTCCTTTGAAAGTAGCATTGAGATGAACAACAGCAGTATTACCCCAAGTACACGGTCCTTTCCATATGTCGATACTGCTCCCTGCTCAGAGAAGGTTGGGGGGGGGACACAAAAGTAATGCTCTTGATACTGCTTTATGATGTACACAACACACATTTTTGGTTCAGCCCTGGGAATACATTTTTAGTTCTCAAGGTTTCTGTGGATGAAGTTTACTGAAGCAAATACCAAGCAATAGGTACTTGTATCCCGTGATTCCTCAGGTGCACCAGGGTACCTGTACCTACTGCTGAAGTCGTTTTTGTGCCACTTACACAGTGCTCATGATAAAACAACATAGGGGTTCATGTGGAAGTGTAAGTGGTCATCCTTAGACTACAAAGTTTGTTGAATCGACTTGTGCCAGTAAGAGAGGCATTGAGATAAAATTGTCTTATTGACTTAAGCTCTTTTCATTTTTGCCTTAGAGTTGTTTTGATAGCATCGGAAGGCTTTTTCTTTTTTTTTGTTGTTAGGTCTGATGTAGTCATACAAAAAAAAGGATAAATTTTAGCAGGCTTGTGCAGTAACGTTTACTTTAGATTTTTGCAATAGCTGGGTTAAAAAAGTATTGTACCATTTTCACACATTCCTGCAAACTTCTGGCCTCAGAGTCTGCACTGCTTATTATTTGTGCTTCCATAGGGATTTTGCAAATTTAACCCTGTAACTGGAATGTGAAGAGTTCTCTCAGTAGATCTAATTAACATAATTGTGGTTGTCTGGCTTATTCTGCAATGCAAATAAGAGTCTAAAAGCACATTATGTTGTATAATTGAGAAAATCAAATTCTGAGTGCATTCCTCAACAAGGAAGGCAACATTATCTTTATGTAATTTTTTTTTTTAGGAGAAAATACTTAAGTTGGTCATTTTAAATATACTGATAGTAGAAATGACCCTGAGCCCCCAAACTCATCTGTTTTAGAACAGATGTCTCCGAAGTTTTGGGCTCTGCAGTTTTGAGTTGAATTATTTTTGGATATAACTGCAGTTGGTTGGTGGTGTAATACCAAATTAGCTTTTTGTCTTTTGTCTACAGCTCCAGGACTTCAACATACCTTTCTCAATTAACTCTGTTCAATGAAATCCGATTTTACATTTTTTATTTTTTATTTTTATGCAAAGTGTGTTCTTTCTGTCCTAGTAGTTAAAGACTTTTAAATCTACCAGTGCTGTGCATTAGCATTGCTAGGTTTTATAAGTGTACTGGTGGAAATGCGTAGCATGATTTCAGAAAAGAGCATTTTATGTACATTTGGGAGATTTTGGTCAGAGTCCTAGGATAACTTTAGCAGCTGTGCATGTGGATTGCCCAGTCATTGGTTCAAGCAAGCCCTTAGGCAGTCAGTAGAAATGTTATAAACATTTTAGCTTGGGTAAATTTCTTAGCATTATTGCCTGGACATATGGCTGAGTATAAGCAAACAAGATATATAAACTTAAAAAAAAAATCTACTGAAATTTGTATTTTTGTGTTACATGTGGTTCCTTAGGCTGTAATTCCATGGGCCACTGACAGTGTCAATATAAAGGCTTTCCATTCCCTGCTTACACTATTCTTGTTCCTATCCCCACACTTCAGCGTGGTATCCCCCAAAGCACAGCTTGGTGTTTTGAGACTGTGTTGCCAACAAAAGTGGCAGCATCGTCTGTCCTTCCTTCCTACACCAGTCCGTCCGTTCCAGGAACCAGCAGCCATGGGGTGGGTTGGAGCAGCCTGGAAGCCTGGTTGTAGACGAGTCTTTGGTAGGGCTGCATTCTCAGCCAAATCCATTTGCTTTACCAGTGGATGCGTGATGGCATAGAAGTGCTGGATGGTATCCATAGACAGGTGTGGAGAGGGAGCAGTGGGTGTATAGATCCTTATCCAGAGCCAGTCTGAATATGCTGTGGCCAGCTGTAGACCACTATGAAACCACATCTTCAGCTGTACTGATGCAAATATTTGCAGAGTCATCCCGTGAACTTCAACAGTGGAATGACCTGGGTTGCTGCGGATGAGCGCACCGAGCCCGTTCACATACACCCTCTGTAGAAGTAAGCTGCCAGTGCTGATAAGACAGCCTGGTACAGTCTGGAGGTAGGAATGAAAGCTGCGAAGTAGGTGAGATTAGAGCTAGGCTTCTGAAGCTGGAGTTGCTGCCTAACAGGTTGTATTGCAAAATGGCCTTACGCTGTTTGCTGCCCATCTTTGAAAAGTGACTTATCTGAAGGTGTCTCCTATGATCTGATAACTTTAAGTGGTATGAGGAAAAAATGTGCCCTTTTATTCTTTATTTTATCTAAATTGTATCCGTGCTAAAGAGGGAATTTTTTAAAAAGAAAGTCAGCTTTAATGAGCATCCCTTGGTGAAGAAGGTATCTGTGAAGAGCTGTTAAATAACTCGTAGGACAATGATGGTGTCATAGTGGATTGGCAGTGAATTATCTAAGAAACACTAATTGTATTCATTAACATTCTTGATAAGAGCAAACTGGGAGTATGTACCATAATCACTGCGAACAGTGAGGCAGTTCAGAGGTGCGACATTTTCATGTTTGATTGCATCTGTCCATCGAAGAACATTTTCTTCTAGAATTAGGCAGAAAGAGATCTCATTAAGCAAGACAAGTTAGACTAAAGCTGTAAGAAACTCCCAGCTGGATTCTGAGACCTATGATTGGTTAGAAGTTGGCAAGAATCTATTCCTTATGTTATTTTGTTAAATGATGTAAAGGTTAAACAGTGTGGATTGAGCCAGGAGTACTTTTAGGGAAAGTAATGGCCAAGTCTTTCTGGTCTGCTCAATTTGTTTGAGCCCTTGAGACATTATATTAGTGATGTTAGTGGAGGTCAGCAGGGTAATTATTGAGCTAGAGGGAAGAAATTAACTTAAATCAAAATCTTTGCCTTAGTGTTTCCAAAGTTTAGAAACTGTACTAGACAAAGACATGTTTTTTTAACAGTAGAGGGGGGAATAAGTAGGAATCCAAGGCAGAATCTCGCCATTCAGTAGTTTTGGAACACTTGGGCATTATTCATTGGTCTGTGATGAGGAGGGACTCATGCTGGTATCCTGATTTGTACCTGTTTGTGAGTTTTTATAAAATGTAACAGAGCTGATGGGCTCTAGAGAAATTCCCATAAGGGCTGTATTTAAGAGACTTGATGTAGATTTAGGAAACCCAGAAATTCATGCCAGAAGGACTGGGCAGTTGACTGATAGGAGATTGAGTCAAGCTTTGTTCTCTTTTTGTACGTTCTCTTCCAATTTAATTAAAGTGGCAACAGTGTCAGTTTAAACAAGAAGGAAAGTGAAACTGAGAAGAAAAAAATTTCTTGATTAATTTAATTGGCGATGTCAAGATTGTCCCTAAATTCCTGACAATGAACGCTTACGCTGCACTGTTTATCTCTGATAAGAGCCTTTAAGTTTTTTTTGCTACAGAGTTTCATCTTCACTTCAGTTGTTTTATAATTGATTACATATTTCTCATTTCATTACTCCTAGTAAATACCAGAAAAGTTGATTTTTTTTTTTTTCCTGCTGTCTTCAATAACCAAAGTAGGCTATGACTACAGATTTTACATTTAAGATTTCTTTTCCCCCAGAAGTTTTAAGTGTTCAATGGAGTGGTATAACTAGGTAGAAAACAAATGTGCAGCAATAAACATTTTTAAATTAGTAAATAAAATAATTAATTGTGTCCTTTTTAAGCTTATCTTCTTAGCTGCTTTTCTTCTTTGTTGGGAAACTTTTGGTCACTCTCAGTATTTTTGACTATAGAATGATTAGCATAGAGGCTAGAAAATAGAAAATGCTTGGCCATAAGCTGGGTCATCAGTACAACTCTATCAATGAACCAAGGACTTTCTTCCCTTCCTGCATTTTGGATTCATATTTGATCTTATGTAGGGAGTGATTAATATTTTTAAATATTTTTCTTGGAAAACAAGGACTGTAATAGCATTTACTACTATGGTCTGAAGTTGTAGTTCTCCACGTTAACAGGCTTTTTCATATGTTTCCACTTGCTCATATGGATCAAATGGATCATTCGGAGAAACTGCTTGTTATCTAGGACAGCGGGCAGAGTGGATTGCGAACGCTGCGCGCTGCAGCTCGGGGAATTAACGCGTAGCAGGGAACCCCAGGGAGGAAACCTGGCTCCAGGCCGGCTCAACGCGCGTACCCTGGGGACGTGGGATGCTCAGCCCCGCGGTGTCGGAAGGGCAAGGAGGAGGTGGCGGTAAGTCGTGGTGGCATCGCCCTCTGCTCTCGGCCTCTGCAGCTGAGTAGCTTTGAGGTGGTACGAAGAAGTTGGTGCCAGCTCTGCGCCGGGCTGAAGTTCTTGGGAAACCTGGCAGTACATTTTTGGGCAGTTTTGAGATCACAGTGCCACACAGGAAGCATGGTGCCTGTTTATTTTAGCACATGCCCTTGTTCAAAGGGAATGATTCTTCTGTTGCTCTGACACTATGTAAAAGGGGATGTTAAGGTACAAGTTTACTTACTGAATTGTTTCAAACGTCTTTTAATACAAGACAAACATTTTAGAGTCTTTATAGAAAAGGCTTGAGTGGGTATAAACTGCTCTAAGAGCATGTCTGTTTCCACGATGTTTATCTGGTAATATCTTGTTGTGCTGTGCACAGAGTTCTTAAATTCTCGTTTCCCAGTAAAGGAAGGCTTGGCCGAAAAGCTCTGTGCTGAGAACCCAGTCTTCAGCACAAGTTCGGGTGTACTTCATTTCAGTAAAGACTGTCATGTCTATTATTAGTTAATGGCTTTTTGGTGTGGAGGAGTAAAACAGATTTTCTCATGACTGCATCGGGAACACTGAGATTTTTGAGATCTGAAAATGCTCTTCTCTGCAGAGAGAGGAGGGTACCCTAAATGCTGTGGTACCTAATGTAGTCTCTCAAGATGGTGGTAGTTCAGAACAGCCCTTGTTGTCTCTCAAGTTGGTGGCAGTTATGAACAGCCCTTCTGTAACCGGTGATTCCTCTTTTATTTACTGAGCGCTATATTTGGGTGGGTAGTGGGAAAAGAGGGAAATTAATTCCACAATTAGATCTTTCTGTTAGAAGCAGATACACACTAAGAGCAGATTTAAGTTAAATTTAAATGTAATCCATCGGAAGAGCGCATGCTGGCTTACTGAAAATGTTGTTTCAGTCGAGAAACGAATAAATCTTGGTTAAACAACCAGTCGTATTGGAAGCTGCGCTCAAATATCTGTGACTCCTCTTGTTTGAAAATTGCTGTGCCAATCTTCACCAGTTCATATGGATCAATCACTGCACATGGAGATGTAATTATTTGGTGTATGCATAATAAATTTTGATCAGATGCAGGGGGTGAGATCAACATTTCCGTTAATAAACCTGTGACATTTGGAGTGTGTAGTGTCCCATAAGGGTATGCCAGCAAGGCCGTTCAGGGAGAGAAGCTTTGCTGCAGTTCGACACAGACTGCAACAGTCGTTGTTGCTGGGGCTAGCATGATTCAGCATTTAAATTGCTAAAGATCCAAGTGGTCTTTCATTCATGATAAATTTTGGAAGCACTTTGTAGTGTGCTAGGTTAAACTAAGAGCTACTGCACAAAACTCAGAAAAATCTTAAGTTACTTTCAGAAAGTGGGGCACCTAGAAATTGCCAGTGGGAAATAATTACAAAGCTCATCGGGCAGAAAAAAGACTGAAAGCATGGCCTTTGGCACCTGTACAAAATGGGGGCGGGGGGAAGCGGTGGAACCTGTTGCTGTCTGGAAGGAGACTTTTTGGCTCTCCGATCGCTGAAACAGCGCAGCACAGACCCTGCAGGGTTCTGAAGCCAGGAATTTGGGTGTCCTTTGAAATCCTTACTTACGTCAAAGTATACCTCGTTTGTTACTGGTTTCTTCTGTTGATGAGAGTAACCCATAAAAACCTGAGTACAAGTTAATTGCCTGAATTAGAGCAGAATCTTCCTTTATGGCCCTTTATGTGATTTTTGTTTATCAGTTAGTTGTTTGTTAGAAGTGTGCTGTTGAAGGGAATCTGCAACTTAACATCAAGCCAGAAAAAGAAAGAGAAATTTTGAAGGACATGTTTCAACAAAGACGCTAAAATACTATCTGTTGAGCTCATGGTAATAGTGTTGGAGACTGTGTACCATGGCTGGGTGCTATGATAATTCAAACAATCGTAACAAAGAGGTTCTTAGCGACACGGGAAGTTACCTTCCTCTTGCAGAGGACCTCAAGAAAGTCATATTAAATTTAATAGCGTGGAAGGGCAGCATAGATTTTATCAAGGGTAAGTACAGAAGCGCAGATAAGTCTGCCTTCTGTTGATACAAGCATACCTTTTAGACCTTAAGTAAGATGGAGTTATTGGCTCTTCTTTTTGGAGCTATCCAAAGGCTAATGCAGCAGTTGCTGTTGGCTTTTTCCTCAGATTATTGAGTATATGGCCAATTACTGCTGGGCCAAAAATAAACCAACGTTTTGTCCTCTACTGCGGCTAGCTGTATTCACTGTCTCGCTACTGCTCATTATATTTCCTATCAAAGTAAAATATAAACAAGTGTTCTCCGTTACACGAAGCACCGACTTGTGTTTTCCAGGAAATGTGGAACTTGGAATAAAGCCCAAAACAGCAGCTCTGCAGCGGCTGGCCACTGTGCTGCTGGGATGCCTGAGGAGAACAGCAGAGACAAAACTGCTCATCCCCGTATGCAAATGAACCAGCAGATAACAGATAAAGCCACCAAAGGATACATTAACATCCGGAGGCTTTTCTGTAGAAAGATAGATCAAGTGAAAGATTTACTACTTCAATTCCAGCTAATTGATTTCTGTTGCTTAAATTAGAGCTAAACCTCGATGCTGCCATGTATCTGAACCCATTCGTTCTTCGCTTACAAAGCAGAATACTGTAATTAACTAAATTGAATGTTTCTTGCAGCTCTTTTAAAGTAAAGACTAATTTGCTTACAATGCATTGGATGGTCTGTCTAAATTGGCTGGCGTTCTTCCAGTTTCAAAGCAGCTGAGATTTGAAATCGTTATAGGAGCAAGTATTCTGAATTTCCTGTTTAGATTTCTCTGCTTTGGGTGTCATAAGAAGAAGGAGTGGAAGAGGGAAGGAATGTGATGGAGAATTGTTTTTATTGTTGGTTTGTTTGTTGTTTTCCCCTGTAGTAAGGTAAAATAAACCCTGTAGAGAGTCAGACAATTTGGGAAATTACACATCTTGAAACAGCAAAACCAGTTTACTTTCTAGAACTCTCTCAGCACTTGCACACTAAATATTAAAGTTTTATCAACTATCCTTTTTTTAATCTTCCAGTATCGCTAATAGATTAGGCAGGATAAGGTGCTCATCTTTTTAATTGTGTTTTCCACATAGCTTTTTGTCAGAATGACCAGCTGCCTGTGTGAAGCCAGGTAACCCTTGAAAAAAACAGCTATTAGTCCAGAGGTTGAGCTATTGGGATTTATTGCCAGTAAAAAGTGTGTGTTAAGGTTTAACTTGGTAGTACTACACAAGTAGCGAATAAGTTTTCTGTGTTTTTTTTTTGTTGTTGTTTGTTTGTTTGTTTTTAAACCTACTTGGGAAATGTGCCATACATGGAGATGCAGTGGAGAAGAAATGGGGAAAAATATTAGAAAACTTGAAGAAGAAACCTGAATTAGAAGAAACCTGAAGAAACAGGGAAAAATATTAAATGCCATATACATAGTAAACAAATGATGTGCTGAAAAACTGGCTTATACACTTTTGTAAAAAGTTTAGTTATCTTTATTGCTTTCAGTTACAATATCTGATTTGAGCATTAAGCAATATTTGATTTGTGCATTAAGGTACAAAATTTCCTGATATCTGTAGTTAGCTCCTGCAATGACTTAGAATCTTAGCACTTATTTTTAACAGATATAAATTACAAAAACAGAACAAAATACAGAACAGTTTCTTGGCTGGGTATGAGTCCTGTTGCTTTACTTCATTTGCATAAAACTTTCTTTGATATATCAGGAATTCTGAGTAAGTATGTAGATGATTATGAATTGGGAATTCAATCTGTCTTGTAGTTGCTGTAAAATAGGATTGCATTTGAAAAGTCATACATTAAAGTTAAAAAAAAATAATAATAATAAATTGGGAAGGCTTTTCAGTATAGGTTTCACTATCCTATTCTGTGCAGCTTTTTAGAAAAGCAAGAGACTCAAAACTGCATTTTCCTGAAAATTGAAATTTGGTGGCAAGTAAAATGAATTGGAATATCATGTCCTAAACTAAAATGGAACTGGATTATTTAAACTCTGATATAATTAGATTCAAATATAATTATTTTCTGAGTTCCTTGCTTTTATATTTCTTTGCATTTCCTGCAGGTTTTGTAAAAATTCAGCTGGTAGGGTTACTTCTCATCTCTGCATCACTCCAGTGTTAAAAGATCTTTGCAAACTTGTATTCATTCCCTGAAAACAGAAATCTCGCTCTTTTTATTCTGATGTGCTAACCAATATTGCTCTGGTGCTAATATGGGGGCTACAGACAAAGCACCTGCTCTTGAAATAGATCAGTAATAACGGGTTTAAAATTGATCACAAGTGACTTGTGACTTTCTAATTTACAGGTTATAATCCTCAGTTTCATTCTTTGCTCTGTGACTTTGGGTAGGGAACTAAATGGCTTGGGAGGTGATTTCCCTATGGGACTGACTTGCAAAATATTTTGGTTTCCCAGCTAGATCTAGACTATATAATGATGTGAGGAGTGTTCTGCATAGCAGGAATTAAGAAATGACGTTCCTATTAATCATTTTATCTACATCTGTATTGTGTAGAATTGAGCAGGAGGAAGACAGGGGAGGAAGGAAAATAGTATCTTGCCATTAGTCTGCTTTTGTCACCCTGCCACTACATAGTAATTCGTAGGTAATTAATTGATGATCCCCGTTTTACCCTGGGCCTTGCTGCTCCCTCAGCTGGTGGTCCAGGTTGCCAGTGCCGAACCAGGGTGTGGGCATCTTCCTTCTGCTCTGTTGTCCGGGACTGGAACTTCAGTTCCCTTTACGCTTACACCAGGGAATATTGTGAGGCTGTGCTTTCCTCGGTTTCTGCAATGGGCATCTCTCTGAACTGGGATCCAAGCGCTCCATTAATCCTGGCAGCATTCTCCCACCCAGCAGAGGGAGGGGTGCGGCTTGAAATTAAACATCGTACGTAGAACAGCTTCAGCACGAGGGACAACCCTTCCAGTGCAGCTTCTGCTCCTGCGCCTCGACTTCACACCCATCTCCGCAGGGCGCGTGGCTGAATCCAGGGCTGCCCTGACGAGGAGCTGATCCCCGCGCCCAGGCTGGAAAGGACGAAGCGGTCCCACAGCGCGGCGGTGTGTCCGGCTGCTTTCCCTGCTGCCTCCCCTGCTGCCCCTGCTCTGCGCCGTGATGCCACAGAGCACCACGGGGCGTTTGCTTTCCGGATTTGTTTCTAGAAACGAGTTTGAGCGTTATGCACGCCAGCGTGTTCTGAACGTTTGGGGGGTTGTTTGTTTCTTTTGACAACTTGATTAAAATGATATGTTACGGCATGATAGACTTACAAAAATACATTTATATAAGGATGTTTTAATAATTACAGCAATAGATAAAATACCTTATACCAACGTATAATAAATGTTGCCAATCATGGTTGGGTGATTTCTTTATTATTTTGGATGAAGACCATTTTGGTTACAGGACTGATATTAAGATTATTTTCTGGCAACAGCAGCTCCAGCAGTATGCACTGAAATTACAGCAAATATGGATTTTTTATATTTTTTTTAAACCTAGAGTAGGTTTTGTTTTTTCTCAGTGGGGAACATAGAAAAGAGGCAGGTTTGTTTAAAATTCCCATTTTCTACTATTTTTTTCTTAGTGCAGAGAAAAATAAAACAGCGAAGTGCAGACTTGAAGCAATTCTGCCTGTTAAACAGTTCTATACATGACAGATTTGTTTTTATTTGTTTGAAAAATATTTTAAGTAGAATGTGAATTCTGTAAATAATGGAAAAAGCATGAGACAAACAAAGCATCTTTAATGAAAGCACTCAGCCTTTTTCGTGCTCTGAATCTACCTTTATTATGGTAATCAAATTCCTTGCAGTACCCAGCAGGGGTATGTGAAAATTATCTTTTCAAGTAAACGAATACAGGTTATTTACCACATATCAAGAAGCTGGTTAGAGGGCTTTGATCTTCGTCCTGCTGCAGACATAGATCAGAGCTGTTATTAAGCTCTTTCGAACTTGTGCTGTGTCCCCGCATCCTGCCGGGTGGTCCTGGAGGTGAGGTGGCACAGAGCCTGCCAGCCCTCGCCCACTCACGTGGGGAAACCTCATCTCTACTGCCAGGACAATCTCAAGTCCGCTCAACCCCGACAATCACAGTGTAAATCGGTTTCTGATGCCTCCAGGGTACTCTGTAGGGTATTCTTTTTAGGAAGAATGAAATGCATGTCACTGGGACTGGTGAGAGGAAATGAGAGAAATCTAATTTACTTGTACTCCTAGCTTATTTACCGGTATCTTGCCGATAGGTAGCTGGAGGTAAGAAGCTCTTTCAATCATGCCTCCTCATCAGAAGTCCCACTGAAGTATTTAAAGTTAAGTGAAGTGAGTCTGAGAAACAGTCTCTAGGAAAACTAAAAAAAAACTGAAGTTTGCCATACTTCCGTCCAGCAGCATTCTCCTTTTTTTCACCAGAGGAATGCTCTGTGTGTGTGTGATGATCTTGAGTTGCATACTGCATTTTCCATGTCACTTATTTAGTTGGAGTCTCACTAATAAATTCTATTAAAAGTTATTAAAAAAAGAAGTGCAATTTTTTTTTTTTGAATAGTATATATGTTATCCTATATTTTGCTTCAGGATAATGTTTTGAACATCATAAATCAAATCATGGATGAATGCATTCCTCATGAACGGGCCAACCGAGACTTCTGTGTTAAGTTTCCAGAGGAAATACGCCATGACAACCTTGCAGGACAGCTTTGGTTTGGAGCAGAAGTAAGTATCTCATATTTCTGTTACTTGGGGTTAATGGGCAATTTTTTGTGGTATAAAGCTTGCAGTTGGAATTTAAAGTGCACCCTGAGACTTCCCTGAAAACGGTCCGTATAATTACAGAACAATGGAAACAGATCCTTGAGAACTTGCTGTGGATGTGCAGTGGAAGCGGATTCCTTCACTATGCTTTTGGTTATCCGATAGAGATCTATTTTCATAATTCTCTGCTGTCAATATGACCACCTTTTAAAAACTGTTCTTTTTTGAATTAGCATCTGATTTATATTCTTGATGATTTTTATCCTGATAGGTCACCTCACATCTCATGCTTTGAAAGCCATAGAAACAAAGGAAATTTTCTCAGGAGAAAAGTTCTCCCGCAAATCTAAGTGTAGGCTCTCATTTTATTTTGATGTCTGCGTTATGCTATAACTCATATTAAACATGCATAACTTTTTTCAGCTGACATTTGTTGCACTTTGTTTACTTGTTTCACATGTATGCTGGAAATATAATGGGTTCTGTGCAAAACACTGAAGCCCACTTTCCTTCTCTTACCTGGTTTCTCTCAAAGACCTGACTCCACAGCAGCCTATAGGATCAGGGGATTTTATAGTGAATAAACCTTAATTATTTTAATCAAGGGAAGCCTGAAGAATCAGAAAAAAGGATGTGATGTGTAAGATGCTCGTTCATTAGTGCTGATATCTGTTGGCTAAAAAAAATCATCATGGCATCTTCAATGATAAACTTAGTATCTTCAGGTCTGCTGGCCTGAAGGTGATTTTAAGCACCATGCATTTGTTAGGGTGGGGGGGAAGTAGTCTAGACATCCCAGCACACAACAGCACCTTATGCTGTTATTTTCAGCTTTGCTTTTTTTCTATTTGAAGCAATCTTTCAGCTCCTGTTATTAACCAGTCTTTTCTCCACTGACGCCTCCTTCCTTTTCAAAGTGCATGATCTCCATTAGCAGTTTCTATCTTGTTCTGTCCAACATACCTCCATGTGTTCTGCTTCTGAAAATTTCTTTGACAATTGTTAATTGTAAGCTCCTCTGAGTTGGAGAAGTCCTGGGCAGAATTTACAAAATGAATTTGTGATGTCAATGTTTTATAATCCTGTGCTTAGCAATAACAGCAGTGGTTTTTCTTCTCATTATGATATGACCTTCCCTACCTTCATCCAGATGGCATCCAGCTGTGTTTTAAAGTGCTGAGGGCGTCTGCCACGTTGACTTCATAGCACCTCCTTGGTAGTTAGGGAGGGTAAGGTGGGGTAATTCTTCATGCAACCATTCATACTGAATCCTCGTGAATCCTGTTATCCGTTCCTCCTCTAAGGTACTAACAAACTGGGATTGCAGCAACAAACAGGAAAAACCCCAACTGAGGTAGTAACTTCTCTTTGCATGCATGGCAGAAAATGCTTGAGGGTATCAGTGAGGTGGCCAATATCTTTTAGGAGAAAAAAGCATTCTCTCCTTATTCAGTGTTTGGGTTACATAAGCTAATGCATTTAATTTTTCCAAATCAAACTTCCTCTGTCTCTGGTCTGAGCAGACCTGTTGGTTTCAGAGACTAATGTATGCAGTGCTGAAGTTACGCTCATTCATGCTTCTGCAAACACTGTCCTGTAAGTGCATGTAGTAAGGAAGACTGTATGGACAGTTACAAATACACACTTAGGTGTCCTTGTCAGTGCTATCACTTTGAATCATCAGTCGAAGAGTGCCTATCAACAGGTAAGACTTGCCTTCTCGATATTTTTGCACCAGTACTGCTTTGGCTGGTAAGAGGTAAGAACATGATCTCTGAGTGCCCTTAAAACACAAATCTGGCTGCTGAGCAAGGGCTGGGACCACAGGTCTTCCATCCAGGGCTACAGCGATGCCTTCCCTCCACAGGAGTGCAGGGGAGAGGGGACAGATGCAAAGCTGCAAGGGGGGATTAGAAAAGAATGAAATGAGTACTTGAAGACTAAAACAACCTTCTACATTTTCAGTTAAAAAAAATATTTCCATTAATAAAATACAGCAAGTATGATTTATGCCTGTGCTTGTTGTCTTCCAAAGGTATCTGTAAAGGAACAAAGCCAGCAGCAAAGATTATGAAATAACTTCTTTTTAACAGCAATATTTTTAAAAGTGTTTTATTAATATGTTACAGTAAAAATATACATTTAATGTCTTTGAGCTGGTTAGAGGAAGTCAATGTATAACTCCTGGACTGAGGAGTTTCTTAAGCTGCTGTTTTCCAGAAACTGGAAGGGAAGAATCACTGTGACCTGTGTGTTTTTTTGTTTGTTTGCTTTTTAATATTCTTTCATTTAAAATATGTTCAGAGCTTTAGTGGGAGACAGGATACTGGTCTAGCTGGATCCCTGCTCTTATATCCAGTGTGACTGGTCTTGTTGAAAAAGGCATCACAGTCTCAAACTTTCTTTCCTTTTTGTAAGGATAGATTTATTTTACAAAATCAAGCAATCCAGCCTGAATTAAAACAGTCCATTGATCATATTTTACCTGCCTCCACGTCCCTTTTCTGCAAGCAATCCTTGCACACACACTCACGGGATATATCCTACTAAAGATGATTGCCTCACTAGTAGGAGTAGAGCTTTCTGTAGGTTCGTCTACCAACCTTCCTCCCATTCTCATGTCTCCCTGACTGAGCTACTCCCTAACCTTTTATGTGAAGACTTAGGACTTTGAGTATATCAGTCTTAAATCTTTCAGTTGTTTAATAATTAGCAACAAATGAGGTTAAGCCCTGACCCTGGTCAAAGTATCAAATATCTCATCTTGTGCTTTTTTAACATAAAAGTAACTTTATACAAAATAATATTTTCTCTCTCAATGTGTTTTCGTAGTGTTTGGCTGCTGGTTCAATTATTATGAATCGTGAAATTGAGAGTATGGCTATGAGACCGTTGGCCAAGGATCTGACCCGCAGCCTAGAGGAAGTTAGAAACATCATACGTGACCAGGCCTTAAGGGATTTGAACCTCTACACGGAAAAAATGAAAGATTCACTCAAGCATTTTGATGTCCTTTTTGCTGAATTTGAATTAAGGTAACATTCTAAGTTAATCCATTATGAGCATTGCCCTGGCTACTATAGCTGTTGGCTGGCTTTTTGTTTTTGGAAGTTGGCTGTTTTGTTCTGTTTTCTTTTAATAGAAAAAGCGTTTTTTTGTTGTTGTTGTTATGACATTTAAAGTATTCAGTAATGTGTTGTATTGTTATTTTTTTCCCTTCTAGTGTAGCAATAATAAATAGAAAATTAAATAGCTTTTTAGCAATCAACATTTGCTCTCCTCAAGTCAACTGTAATCTTCCATTTGCATACTGGCATATGGCATTTGAGGGAGGTTTTCCAAGACACAAAAGGAAGCCATAAATCTCTTCCCTTAATGTTTCTTTGTCAGAGAAGAAGTGACAAATAAGAGACATTAAAAATATATTTATGATAACAAGTAGTCTAGAGATTACAAGGTTTTGTTCTGTCTCGTGCTTAGAGATAAAAGCAAGATGCACTCAGTGAATTTAAGAAGGCAAATTGAAATCTGATGAAGGAAGTGCTTTTACACGTGAGCCATAATTAAACTCAAGAACATACTGATTTAGAACTTCTGATGGAAAAATGGCTTGGAGGTTTATGGCAAAAATAAAATAACTGCTTTTGGGGTGAGAAAAAATAACTGCTTGTTGGGTCAAAGATCCTATTGACCAAGTCTTGTATTGTGCTGCATAATTTAAGCCAGCTTCCTGCATGTCTGCTAGATGTATGCGGTGGTGGGAATAATTGGAGACAGGATACTGGACAAGATTATCTATGGATCTAACATAATACAGCAATTCCTACCTTCAGCAGAACTTTTTTTTTTAATTGGGTAGTGTTTTAAATTTTTCTTAGAAATAATCCCTAGAATGTCCTGTCTCCCATTATTGATTGCCCTTCCTCAGTGTTTGTATTCTATTTATTATTTTACTCAGATGAATTATTTTTTCTGATTCAGAAAATCATAATTATGCTGTTATATTGAAAAACATCTTAATTGAAAACACCAATTAGAAAGTATGACTTTTTGTGCAGACACCAATGGCAATCAGTAGCTGGTTCTGGACAATGCCTGCACACAGTTTCTGACCTGACCATACCAACTGTACATACAGCAGTTTCATCTGCCATTGTTTTCCAAAACAACTTTTTTCCTTCCTGTGTTACCTGTAGTCCACAAATGACTGATTGGATAATATAATAACAGAAAACACCCTACTTCTACCAGTGTTTCTTGCCTTGTCCGTTAGTGTTTTTGCATGTAATTCCACATAGAAATGAGGCCAACTTTTAAGTCTCCTAAATTGTGTCTCTGCTGACTAACTGAATTTCACTAATACAATTTCAACTGAAACCTTTCTAGATAAAATGTATATTTTACTCATTTTTTTTCTCCAAGAAATGCAGCGTAAACTCTTCTATTGTCAAGATGCAGCAATAAAGATCCTTCTAGGACCTGCCTCCCTGTGTCATACAGTATGAATTTCCGATTGCTAAATATATGTAATTATACCTATAAATTACTACTGAGTTCCATTACCTCAATGTGCAATAAGTAAATCAGCTACATTTCATACAGATTCTTACCATTTACAATTGTTGTAGTTAGTGCTGTCAAAATATATATAAAATGGTTCAGGAAATGTGCTTCTAAGGTGTTTTGGCTTAGGTTTGTTTTTATTTATGGTCTGATTTGTTAAATCATGCAAAACAATAGTACATTACTTATTTCATAATCTTTGTAGTTATGTGTCGGCCATGGTACCTGTGAAGTCTCCAAAAGAATATTATGTACAGCAAGAGGTAATCGTACTATTTTGTGAAACTGTGGAGAGGTAAGCAATTCAATTGACTACTAGATTTTCACTTCTATGTTTACTGTCAGTCTGAAGTTTTATAGAAATACCTTACCTGTAGCCTTTAAGAAGCATCATAAAAACATCAGGCATTTAACTTTAAGTATCCAAGTACAAACTTAAAAAGCATTATGCATGCTTGCCAGGCATAAGCCTTTTCTTTTGGTTGTTAAAGAAAAGGTAATAATACTGTAATATTGTTGGTATGCCTACTTATAGATGTGTAAATGAAGACTAAACATTTAAAAGTGCTCAATCTGTTTAAGGCATCAACACGTAATGTTATTTCAGTAAAGAATACCTGTGGAGATAATTCAAATCATCTGCAAACCTCCAGTGATTATCATAAAGAACTTGTAAAGGCTCTTTAAAACCCTAGGACTGGAGCTTAACTTCCATGCATATGGTATGGTTGAGACTTTGATAAAGGAATGAAGGAGTACAGAGCACACTTAAAATCTGTAGATGGCACCAAGATGTGAGGTGTTTCAGGCCTTTTAAAAGAAAGGATTACAACTGAAAATGATTGCAACAAGTATCATAGAATCATAGAGTGGAAGGAACCTTAAAGCCCATCCAGTTCCAACCCCCCTGGCATGGGCAGGGACACCTCCCACCAGAGCAGGTTGCCCAAAGCCCCATCCCGCCTGGCCTTGAACACCTTCAGGGATGGGGCATCCACAGCTTCTCTGGGCAGCCTGTGCCAGTGCCTCACCACCCTCTGAGTGAAGAATTTCTTCCTAATATCTAATCTAAATCTACCCTATTTTAGTTGAAAACCATTACCCCTTGTCCTATCACTACACTCCCTGACAAAGAGTCCCTCCTCAGCTTTCCTGTAGCCCCCTTTAGGTACTGGAAGACCATAATGAGGTCTCCCCAGAGCCTTTTCTTCTCCAGGCTGAACAACCCCAACTCCCTCAGCCTGTCATCATAGAAGAGGGGTTCCAGCCCTTTGATCATCCTTGTGGCCCTCCTCTGGACTTGTACTAACAGGTCCATGTTCTTGTGCTGGGGCCCCTGAGCTGAACGCAGTGTTCTAGGTGGGGTCTCGTGAGAGCAGAGCAGAGACAGAGAATCACCTCCCTCAACCTGCTGGCCACATTTCTTTTGATGCAGCCCAGGATAGAGTCAGATTTCTGGGCTGCAGGCGCACATTGCTGTCTCTTGTTGAGCTTCTCATCAACCAGCACCCCCAGGTCCTTCTCCTCAGGGCTGCTCTCAATCCATTCTCCACCCAGACTGTGTTTGTGCTTTGGACTGCTGTTGCCCAGGTGCAGGACCTTGAAGTTGGCCTTGTAGGAGGAATTATCTTTAATCTGTCGGACAGTTACTAAATATAAATGCCGCATATTTGCCTAGTAAGAGGAGAATCATGGTTTGTCTTTGGATAATCTGGCAGTGGAATGTAGGAAAAAATGTGGGAGTTGTAGTTGGCCATGTACTGAATGAGTCCGTCTAGTGCTAGCACCGACTGAGCTATGGCCATTTTGCTGTCTACCAACAGCAGTGTTGGCAAGCTGAGTATTGACTTAATTCCATTCTACTCAGGACCAGTACTATCAGCTAGACTACTGTGCCGTGTAGGTGTCATCTTACACAATTATATAGACAAAGTGGAGAAGAAACTTCTGAGGAAATTACGAAACTGTGAGAAAACTTAGAAAATATTGCCAAGCAAAAAGCCTGAAAAAAAAATGGGTTTCAGTCCAAAAAGGGGATTGAGATATTTGAAAAAGTATTAGGGGATGATGAAGGGTTCCAGATATTAAATTCAGAGACTTCAATAGTAGTTGCTCTACATAAGTTCTTTTTAGTTAGCTTTGTGAGCTTAGCGTGTTTTGACCTAAAAGATTTTAGCAAGTTTTATTTGAAAATGAAACCAAATACTTTCCCCTGTTATTTTTTTTTTTTTTTAACTTGCAAGCCTGTAAGCACCAGTGGTTTCCAGTAACAAGTTGCAACCTGTTGTGAAATAGTATAGAAGAAGGGAAAGTGGCATAAAAATTATTTTGGTTTTGGATAGCTATAAAAGCTTTAAGTGTTGAATTATTATTATTATTATTTTTTACAGTGGAGGCTATAACAGTCAATTATGTACATTGTATATTAGGTTGTATACAAATAGTTCATGAGTTAAATACTATCAGTCTGGGCTTATATCACAACAATTTTTTCATATTTTTTCCTATTGAAATGTTTTCTTTGAGAGTCTAATCTCTTGCTAAATCACTTTATTCTTCTGCTTAGAGCCTTAAGGCTTGGATACCTCACTCAAGATATGATTGATGACTATGAACCAGCTTTAATGTTTACTATTCCAAGATTAGCCATAGTATGGTAAGTAATTCTGTTATTCAGAATTCAATATAACTACTCTCTGCTCTACCTCCCCCTCAAAAATGTATTGAAGATTTAGAAAACTTCGTTCAGAATTTTGATGTATTTTCTTTCACCTGAGTTTGCTTGCATTATCTTACAAAAAAGAGCATTTTTATTTTAAAAAAAAGTCTGTGCCAGTTTATCATAGAAGGAAAAAAAAAAAAAAAAAAAAAAAAAAGGAAAAGAAGAGAAGGTGGAATATAGAAGGCAGGACCCTGGAACTGTTGATCAATTATCCTCCAGAAAAAATTAAAAGGTGAACCAAGAACATCAGTATATAGAATGTCATGTTGTCAAAAAGATTTTTTGAAAGCGGGTATTCTGTCACTCAAAAACAATATGGCCTAAGGATACACGTCCTGAAAAACAAGTTTTCAATAGTAATTGTTTATTTTTCTTAATGACTCTGGGTCTAAAAGGAGTTGTCATAAGAAGCTGAGTGCATTGTGAGCACTGAGTTAGGATTAAATCTTCTTCAAGGAAAGTATTAACATGTATAACTTGTTACGTGTAAATTCATGCCCTGTATTAACCACTCAGGTAACTGAATTAAAACAGTTTTTTTGCTTCATGCAGTTTTTTCAACATTGAACACATCAGATGCATTTTTCCTAATGAGTCTTCATGATTTAATAAGACAGCAGTTTCTCTGAAGTAAAGCCAGCGTATTTTCAATATTTTACCACTGTGAATGTTTTAAAGTTAGCTAATATAAGTACTATAACTGAGGGAAATAAGAAACCTCAAATCCTGAATATAATGTGCTTCTGCTTAGGAAATCCGTGTGGCCTATTTTTCCTTTTAAATAGGATATTCTCTGAAACCATTGTTCTGAAAATAATAACAGTAATTATCTGATTATCAAAAGACAACAGGAATGTGAGAATACACTGAAGCCCTTGGAAGGCACAAAGAACACCACAGGATTGCTCACTGGAAAACCAAGGGCTCTCTGGAAAAAAGGAATATCAATCCCAAATTACAAAGAAGGACAGAGAGAGAGAAGAGAAATCAGTTTGACTGCTCCCAAATATCCTATGATTTGAAAATAAATCACTGCCATATGAAGTTACACAGGAAAATTACACCATCCAGTCATGGTGCTCTCTTGAAGAAAGGCAAGCCTTTTATTTGAACTGTGAAAGGAGAAGCCTTTGAGTTGCATCTGTCTTGCATTTAAAGTTGCTATGTTGTTGCTGTGTTATGTAGTCTGAGAAGGATGTGTCTGGGCCAAGGAGAAGTGCTGGCTTCCCTCAATCCCCTAATAGCAAACCTTTCCTTTAAGGAATACTTTTCACATTTGTTTTTCTTTAAGGTTTCTTCTCAGACATCAGCTTACTGTACACATTATACAGTATGTTGCATAGTGTGTTAACAGGTGTCAGTGAACCTCGAATTTTGTAGTAAATGTTAAGATGCACTTTTTTTTTGCAATTTTTTATTCCTTCCATGGTACAACTAGATTCAAGCTTTGATTCAGAATTCTTTCAAAGGTCTCATATAGAGGCCATTTCACTCATTTCAATCATTTTTTTTGTAGTGCTTTAGCCCTCTTCTATTTTTATATTTTTTAATTTCTTCTGAGAGTTAAGGTCTATAAAAAGTGAGCCTGGAAATTGCCAAAGGAATGGTGTTTTCTGTCTGTTAGAAGTTCAGTGGAAGCAGCCTCTAGCTTCCACTCAGCAAAGTGACATTTGTTTAGGCAGAACGTGACTGCATGAGTCAGTGATAACTATGTCACTTCATGGTAGACTCCCTATTGAAGCTCAGAAAGCTTAAAAAAAAATAGTACGTATCCTTGGTAACAGGATAATTTGTCTTAAGCCACAAAAAAAAAAAGTTGACTTGCAAAAGAAGCAACTTCCCTCACGCTCCAGTTCTCGCCCTTCCCTGCTCCTGCCCTCAAAACCCCAGTCCCCAGAGCAATGTTGATCAAGGTCAGTAGTCAAATTTCTGGGACCCCTGTTGTCTTGACAATTCTGAACTTACTGGTGGCCATCTTCCAGCCTGATGGGAGACTGCAGTACTACCCTGGTACCAGGGCATGAGCCAGACTCTGGGTTTATAAAGAGAATAAAAAGAGCAGTATTTCCCAGATGGTAAACAGAGTGTAAGTGGTCTTTTTTTTTTTTAAAAAAAAAATACTTCAGTGGGATTCATATTACTTGTGACACCAGCATTGCTGCTGTGTGTCAGAGAGCTTTAGGAGGTTACGCAGGGTGCTTGCTAATGAACAGAAGGTGAGCAGAAGACACCAGCAGTTTTATTGTACCTAGAAAGCTCTCTGAAGCAACGTGTAATTTGACAGTAGTAAAAACAACGTATCCTTGAAATAGTCAGTTCTCAGTTACCCAAGGGCAGGAAGGGGAAAATGTCCGGGGTGAAATAAAGTGTATGAAATCTAGAGGGTGAGAACACGTGATCCATTTGCCTTATAGAGACAGAAGTTGTTTTTGCAGCGGGCAGAGAATTAAATAGTTCTAAGCAGAGTTGTGCCTGATGTGGGTGGAATCCAGTCCCTCAGACACAGTGCAGTAATATGCAGCAGGTATGGTGAAGAAGGTGAATTTTGTGTAATCCCTGACACAGATGGGTTTTGGCAGTAGTGATCCTGTCAGTAGGGACTATTTAGGTATTTTCAGTGAGGTACACGGGGGTTTTCAGTATCACGAACTAACCCCTTTACAGCGAAATTTTACAAGTACTGAGTTCATTTAGAAGCGTGGTATTACCAAAATGTGTTTTATGCAACTTAGTGTGTGTCTCTTCTTTTTCATCTCATGTTGCTACCAGGTTATACTTATCTTAGAGGTAGAAAAATGGGAGTGTAAGTCAAGTATCTTACCTAGAAATGATTTAGACTGGAAAGAACAAGCCGTTTGCATTCTCTTAAGCGAGTAAGCTTTCCCCAAGTTACTTGATAATCTTTTTTTTTCTTTCTTCTGGGTCAGCTGCAACAGTGAAATGAAAGTATGTTCTTCCTTTGGGCGTCCATTGCTCTTTCTCCGGTGCTTCAGGAGCAGGGGTCAGAGGGGAGGGGATCTTTTTCCTGTTGCTTTAAATATCATTTAATTCTAACTGGAGGTGAATAAGACAAATAAGATAACAGTACAAAAATGAAGTAACTTGAGTGTCGTTCTAATATTTGTGTATAGTTGTTTTTCAGATTCCTTACTGAGTAGTTGCTGTGTGAAGTAATTTTCGTTTTTGTGTGTTTGTGTGTGTGCTTGAACTGCAGTGGCCTTGTAGTCTACTCCGAGGGACCATTAAACTTGGACCACAAGCCAGAAGATATGTCTGAACTCTTCAGACCTTTTCACACTCTGTTAAGAAAAATAAGGCAAGTAATAAACGATGGTTGTAACTGCTTCTTTTCTGTAGTGAAAATCAGAGGGTAAAATTGTACACAGAAATGTTTGTTTGCTATGTGAACTTTAAGATATATTTTCCTCTTGTCTGCCTTATATATATGCCATGAAATATCTAACTTGTTTTTAATTTCCCGTGAGTTTTCTGAACTTTTTATCTCTTTGATATTTTCTTTTTTCTGAATATCATTTTATTACATTTCAGTTTTTCCTTAAGGTAGGATGATGGCTGAAATATTAAAGTTGCAGTTTATTTTGGGAGATCCTGTTTCTAATTAGCATCAATGTTTCTATTTAACTAGGCTTATTATATTTTCTCAGTATGTTATGATGCAATACTCAGATCATTCCTAATCTAATAGAAGTGACCATCAGTTTTTCATATTGTGGATCTGCTTTTACAGGGTGGATATTTTTATATATACCTCTTTTCACAGTGCTTCAGTCTTGGCAGAGGTGTTTTTTGGCTCAATTCAAGTACAAAGGGCATTAAAATATTTTTTTTTTTTAGTTGAGGTCTTTTTAAAAGATTGATGTGTTACTCTGTAGAAATCAAGCTGTATCTTATATTGTTTTTTTTATATTCGGCCTTAGAGTATTTTATCTGGAAGTTTAAATAGATAAATAATGTTCTCTCAATCCATGGACCCTATTATTCGCTTATAATTCATATTTGTGTATCCACTGCAAATTTTGTTTTTATAAATCTTTAGAGTTAACTTGGCAGTTTGTTTTTTGTGTGTCCAATTTTCACCTGTCTCCTTCCCTGTCTGTCATGATGATGATTTGATGTGAGAAGAATTTTCATGGAGACTTAAGTTTATCCAGATTAATCTCCTAGTGAGGAGCCTTCTTCTGAAGTTAGCTATTATGAATATCCAAACCACATCCTTTTGTGCTCCTTGAAGATTCTCTAGATACAATTTTATTTTCAGGTACACTAATGATATTCTATGTTGAAATCTCGGAATTAAAATGGGCAAATTAACATGTATTTTTACATATTTTGAGTGATTATGGTTTTATAACACAGAGTAAAGAAACGTAACGTGAATTCAGTAGCAAAACTTAAGTTGGGGTTGGCGAACCTTAAACGTTACTAAAGTTTTAAAAGTCCTTGCAGTTTACTTTAGAAAAATATCTTATTCCCAATATATGCCTATCACAGGAATTTTCACTGGTATTCCACTGGCTGACTAAAGTCAAAAGAATATTTAAAAACTAATATATTTCTCATAATCTGTACTTTGTGCTTTCTCCTTACGTTTCACAAGGAAAATGAAAATCAATGAAGTCAGTTTATTGCTTAGTCCATTTAATTTTCAGTTTCTCTGAACTTAATGCTTGGGTTGAAAAGACATAGCTACATGCTTATTTGTTCAATAGCTACAATTTTCAACGCACACTTTCAAAAATGAAAAGACTTTCAGATTCTTTTTTGGGAAAAGGAATTCTGATACTCCAAGATTTATGTAATTTATTATTTCAAATGACCATTAAGAAACATTATTACAGTTGTCTAGCAGACAGTTTGCAAAGTGTTCTTAGTGAGGTAGTATTTATCAGGGCATTGGGAAAAATTTAAGCAAGCTAAGACGTAACGTGAAATTTTTCTCAGTGGAAATCTCTGGATTGAAGGAATCCAAAGAACTTGATTATTTGAAAGAATTGGGCTTAGAAAGATCCTTTAGTAATACTCTTGAATGAAAAATACATTGAATGGAAATAAAGAACAATACAATACAAATAAGCGTGCAGTTCGTTTAGAATAAAGAAATGTATTTAAAAAGTACCTTAGCTGTCTAAATCTTTTTTTGTTTGTTTGTTATGACAGATTTTTTTTTAACTCATCAGGTTGCAATTCCTGCTCACTGACAATATTCACAGACACCTATAAGGGAAGATGCAAGGAGATATTTGAACATGTCTCCAGCAAAAAGGGAGTGCTTTTTTCCAGGAGTCTTTCTCTAGTCTCCATCGCCAATAGTTAAGGCATGAAAAATACTTCAAGTAGTCTTATGTTAAATATTTTTATTTTATGCTGTAGTTGTATGTCTGTTGTAATAGTACAGAACAACATCTTACTGCAGAATATGATCACATCCCAGTAAATTTCTGCATATAGTTCAGTACGTTCTAAATTTTAGCCAACTAAATATTTTCACTACCATAAATCCAAATATACATCTGATAATTTTTAAACTGTATTATCCTAAAATATGCCTGCTGTTAAATGAAGTACGTACTATATTTATCTGGATCCACGTAACTAAATTGCAGCTAGCTGAGAGAAGTATCTATTGGCTAGGCAATTTTTGGCGGTCCTGCTGGTGGCTGGCAACTTAGAAAACAATAGAGGCTGTTATTTGTGGAGACTTTTTTAGAGCAAAAGCATTAAGGGTTTTTGCTGAGTGAATGATGAGTCTGAATATTTTAATACCCGTGCAAGATGCTTGTGTTGATTTTAATTTTAGATATAAAGTATCAGCACTGTATTTTATATATCTACCAATGCATAAATATGTATAGTAGGGTTATATCAGTTTGTTTTAAGCTGAGATATTTGAAACATTTCTGCCAAATTAATCTGCCTATTAAGTATGCAAAGCATATAATCTGGTATTTGCATATGTATTCAATTTGGGTGCCTATGCCTGAACATTCTTGCGATAAAATATTACCTATACTATATGTGCATTTGTGACTGCTATGTGGGGATTTTCAGAGGTGAGCAAATTTGGGATTTTGTGGTACTCCTTAGTTCTGCCCTCTTTTCAGAGCCCTCTGCCTGCTTGGTGCTTGTTTCTGGACCCATTACAGCTGATGGCAGGGTCCCTGTGGGTTTCAGTGATGCAGACTGCAGGTCAAGCGGTGCAGAATCAGAGGATCCTACCACTTTAAGTACACCGAAATCTTTCCACACTGACTAGAAGTCAAATGTCGTATACCTGCTGTCGATGTGTTAAAGAGTATGGGGGGCAAGTTGTGAAACTCATGTGCTTTTGAAGCACGCACAGTGACTTGGGGAAAATACATTAGTTTCTCCAAGTTGGCCGTGTTTAAAACTTTGAGTCGATTTACAGACTTTCAGAGTAATAGAGCGCCAGTGATGTTTGTTATTTATCAGCATCAGTTTCTCAGTGGCGATGCATTGGAGCAGATCTGCGGGTGCTGGTGTGCTGAAAGCGGCTCACCACGGCGAAAGCAGGAGGATGCAAATGGCATTTCCATACCTGTGTCATGTCTTGCAGTGGCAACCCTGTAAACAGAGAGCTGTTTGTGCTCTGTTCAGAACATGAACTGAATCATGGGCTGGCAATAGCATCAATGCTGCTGTTTTTTGAAAACAGTTTAAAATGCTAGTCAGAATAGGAGCAAAGGTCATGAAGGAGGCCTGGTGAATGTGCAAGGTCTGTGCACCTGGGTCGTGTGACCCTGTCCTCTGTTCAGCTGACTGTCTTTAAATGGACATCTGGCCTCAATTTTTGATGAATTAATTTCTGCACCCTGGGTATTAGCAGTGGAGTAAAAAAATATTTATTGTTTTTGCAGCAGGTAGAGTAAATTTTTACTACCAGCTTTTAACAGGCAGAGTACATTTTAAGACCTTGGCTTGTTTTCCCGCCAGTGGCTGAAGCCACTGGAAGAAAAATGTTCCTGGTATTTTCAAGGGTAGACTGCTTTCCTGTGATATCATGCTAATAAGAGTAAAAGCGGGTGAAACTCCAACATGCACTTGTTTTAATTTGCTATTTTCTAAAGCCTCGGAGAAAAGCAAGTGCACAGCAGCTGTCAGGATAGACTGTAGAAGCCCTCGTTACCTGTGCCTTGTGAATAATGAAAGCAGAGTGAGAATTTTTTTCCATGTGTGCACAGCACTTGCTTGGATCCACTGACGAGCTACAGATGCTTCAGCAGAAAGGAAATGAACCATAGAAGTAGCTACAGTTTAATTAAACTTTATGGTTTAATAATGATGTATGGCATTTAGATTTAAACTTCCAGTAGTGAGATTTGCCATTTCTTTCTGTATACTGGTTGACATTAATTTTATTCCCAGTATCTATATAGGCATTTTAAAACATGCCATGTTGCTAATGTCGGCAATTAATCTTTCTTATCTAATATACAGTGTATCAAAAAGATAACTCTCAGTCAAAAGTTTCATTTTGCAAGGAAACTTGTATTATATTAGCCCACTGCGTCTGTTTTTTTTTTTTTTTTTTTCTTTTTTTTTAATGCAGAGAAGTGAGGGTAATTGATAGCAAAATTCCTGATGTTTCGATTAGGAAGTTGAGCAGATTTCCTACATGAATTTAAAGCAGGAATGATTTCCCTACTAAAATAACAGGGCTGGTGGACTACCACATGCAGTCTAACTGACTGTATATAGCATCTCTTGCCAGGCAGAATAGATCTGACTCAAAGCCCTAAAAAGCCAACAGGCTTTTTTTTTGTCAGCTGATTTCATTGTTTTTTGAATCAAGCTTTATTTACTTATTCTTAAAACTGCAAACAATCGTTCTCAAATTTTAAGGTGTTTGTTATTGGCAGAAATGAAGAGTTCATTACCCAACTCAATGAAGTCAGCCATTTGACCAGAATGCAGTAAATATATATTTCCAGGACTTGCAGAAACCTTCATGTTTACTATAAATAGGTAAAACATATAAAAAATAGGTCTTAGTAGTCAGGCTTTCTGTGTCTTCAGAAGGGAAGCAGAACAACTCTGGGCAACCAGACATCCAGGAATCCCAACCACTGCAATGCAACGTTCTGGAGAGTGAATAAAACGCCAGATTAGATGCTGAAAATCAGAGGGCTCAATCTAGATTTTTCCTTGGGCCCATTTAATTCCCATTTATGCTCATGAGCTTGGATGGAAGGCGAATTCCTTTGAAAGTTGCTAGTATAGTCTGTATTTGTAGAAGTTGCTAATTCTGGTGTGTTTTGTGAAGGGAGCATGATTGTGGTGTATATAGAAGCGTAGCTGAGTTTTAAATAGTTGGCTGTCATTTAGTTCCTGACACACAGATTTTCATTCATGCAAGAGAAGTTCTCCAAGGATTATTGACCACGAAGATGCCACCTCAGAAATGCCTGAGCTACAGGTTGTTGGAAGCCAGTTGGATACACGTGGCACTGTATGGTTAGCTGGCTCTTACGCTTTTCCTTACAATCTAATGTTAGAGACCAGTTTCTCTACTTGATGGACCTTGACCTCACCCCAAAATACCTTGTTTTTAATGTCTTTGCATAGATGAGAGACAAGCTTAAACCATTCACTTTTGTGTTTGTGTGCTTACTCTGTTACTACTACTACTACTACTACTACTAATTCTGTTTCTAAAAATCTCACTTTTCTTTGTTTCTGCTTCTGATATTCTATATCCCAGCGTTTTTCTAAAAATTTATGAACTGACAATTTGTGGTAGAAAGCCTTGTACAAAAAAATCATGTTAGTTTGTTTTTTGTTGATTTACAGCTATTTTTGTTGGCCTTAAAACTTAAACCGTTCTCTGTCAATTTGCTTTTTATCGTGATGTTAAAATGCCCAGTCTCATACAGACACTGGTTTCTGTTTAATTAAAAGTTCTGACAAAAAAGATGCTATGACATACTGTTTAGACAAAAGAAATGTATAGGTCGTCTTAAATGTTTTAGTGTGCCAGATAGCAATATAACGTTTATAGCTTTATGAGATAAGTGGGCCTACAAAGATTGCCCATTTCCCTTTCTTACTAATTTATAACTGGAAAAATTGTCACATTTTGGACTTCAAGGTGCATATGGTTGAAATAAACACCAACTTCTCTATTAGAGAATATGGAAGTAGCTGAAAGGGGGAGGATCCAGGTACCTATACAGACTGGGAGAAGAAGAACTCGAGAGCAGCCCTGCGGAGATGGACTTGGGGGTCCTGCTGGATGAGAAGCTGGACATGAGCCGGCAGTGCGCGCTTGCGGCTCGGAAGGCCAACTATGTCCTGGGCTGCATTAAAAGAGGGGTGGCCAGCAGGGAGAGGGAGGTGATTGTCCCCCTCTACTCTGCTCTGGTGAGACCCCACGTGGAATACTGCGTGCAGGCCTGGGGCCCCCAGCACAAGAAGGATGTGGAGCTCTTGGAACGGGTCCAGAGGAGGGCCACTAAGATGATCAGAGGGCTGGAACACCTCTCCTATGAAGAAAGGTTGAGGGAACTGGGCTTGTTTAGCTTGGAGAAGAGAAGGCTCCGGGGAGACCTCATTGCGGCCTTCCAGTACCTGAAGGGAGCGTATAAACAGGAGGGGGAACGCGTGTTCACACACGTTTATAGTGATAGGACAAGGGGGAATGGTTACAAACTAAGACAGGGGAGATTTAGGTTGGATATTAGGAGGAAGTTTTTCACTCAGAGGGTGGTGAGGCACTGGAACAGGTTGCCCAGAGAGGTTGTGGATGCCCCATCCCTGGAGGCATTCAAGGCCAGGCTGGATGTGGCGCTGGGCAGCCTGCTCTAGTAGTTGGCAACCCTGCCCAGAGCAGGGGGGTTGAAACTAGATGATCTTTAAGGTCCTTTTCAACCTATGCCGTTCTATGATTCTATGATATGATTCTATGATATGGTGGTGTGATTTTTCTTTTAGGTGGTACTTGAATAGGCTTAGTATTCTTTTCAATCATATGATGACTCTTATTTTCCCCCCAAGAACAAAAACTTATTTTTATATAAAGATGTTAATGATCTGGAATGTACGTAACCTTAACAACAACAAAAAGTATATTCTATGCTTATTCTGCCTTAGACATGGGTATCTAAACTGATATGTGTGTGTGTGTGTGTGTGTATTTTGTTTGTTAACTGATACACAAGTCAGATACCAAGGATGTATTTTTAGGTAATTTGATCTTTTAGTGATAGTGATGGGAAAAATATTTGGCCTTTGAGGTAACAAGTTAAAGAAGGCAAACCATTGGTTGATGGAAATCAAGACATGAGATGTGTTGAATGGTTCTTTTTTGGGGGGAGTGAGTGGTCCTCTTGTTTAGACTGAAGTTACTCCTTTAAGGGAACTCTTAATATATGCATATCATTATTATTATTATTGTCATAATCGTGATATTTTGTCAGCTGCATATCACCTGCTAGCCAATGACTTCTAAACATGTGAGAAATAATGGACTCCTAGCCTCTGTTTAAGCAAAAGGTCTCCTTTTTTCTATCCATTTATTTATGCTAAAATATACTTGCTGGTCTTTGAAACAGTGGCTGTTGACAACAGTCCTTGACAGAGGATATTTTTATATGCAGCTTCTACTTCAGAAGCATAGTATAAATTAAATTCAGACTTAATTTTAAGTGCTGTGTCTATGTATTTTTTTTTTTAAAGTTACAAAGTGTTTAAACATAAGTCTCAAATAACACTTTCTTTTAGGTGTTTGTAGTCCTAAACTGCAATACTGAGGACACTTCATAATATTGGAGATGCTTTATGTCTCTAGAAAACAATTTATTAAATGCCTAAATGTTTGCTTTTAGGCCTGCCTGATTCCTAAGATCATGCAAAAGCCTAGTTCCCTAATACCCAAGTTTGTGTTGGAGGCAGGGGAGAGCCAAGTTCCAGTCCCTGTTTCATTGAATAGGCTTCCAAGACGTCAGCATTGCATAAGTGATATTAATACTTCTAATGAGTTATTTTTATTTGACAATATAAGGGTGTGAAACTTCCACTGTACTCTTTTGTAGAATAATTTTCAGGACCTTGCACCAAGCATGGCAAATGTATTTTATAATCAAGGTCAAATTTGTGAATTAAAAAATGACAAAGTATATCTAAAGTGAGTAACACTTTCATTCTGAGTAGATGGGGAGGGGCGAAGATCCATTTTCCTTTATGGGTGTGTTTTGATTTATTTTGGGGCTTTATTGCAGGGATATAAATAATTTAGTACCCTGTATTTGCATGAGTGTTTTCAAATTCAGGCACTAGCAATCCCAAGTGTTCTAAACGTGAATGCAAAATGCACCCTGAGTTATGCAGCTGAAAGTACACTGTGCTCCCACGTTCACTTTCTGGATTTCTGTACTGACCGTAAAAGCTTTTTTACAATGCGTAACGTCAATGCGTCTTGTGATTGTAAATGTAATGTCAAATGTATTTCTTTATTTTTAGGGATCTACTTCAGACGCTAACTGAGGATGAACTGCACACACTGGAGCGTAACCTCTGCATCTCTCAAGATGTGGATTTTCCTGTCAGAACAGATCCTGAAGTAACCTCTGTCATTACACCAGGCATAACTGCAACTTTGCCAGCAAAGGAGCTCTCAGCAAAAGCTGAGAACACAGAGGCTGAGCTGGCTTGTTCTATGCAGTATGATGAACAGGAGCTGGAACAGCTGAACAGGATGGTACACAGAGTTGGAGATGAAATGTCTTCTCTGCTTTCCCCTCCAAGCATCTGTCAGTCTCCAGCTCACAGACCTAGCCTGAGAAATAGTTCTAGCACAGAAGCTTCACCAACAAGACACCATCTTGACAATTTAACTGATGAAGAGGATAGAGTGTTTTTTATGGATGATCTAGATGGAGCAGGGGAGGCTCTTGCTGGGTTGGATTCAGTAAGTGATACTTTTGCTTGGGTGAATAACCCTTGCCACAATTCAAAACAGAACCTGCAATATAGAGATGCTCTACTGTACGAGAATGGTCATCAGACAGAGGAAACCTTGCTTTTAAAAGATGCAGAAAGCGATGTAAGCAATAATAACAATATTGAAGACAGCAAACAGATGTCTGGCATCTCAGTTCAGAATTCGTGCAGCTGTTTAGAAGGTCCGGATTCACAGTTATACCTCAATGGTTGGGATGCATATGCTGATGATGCAGAAATGGCAGAGATGATAGCTCACAGAACGGGGGGAATGAAAATATCTGCTACTGTAATATTCAATCCTAAATCTCCCTCTAGCTCAGAATCCCCAGTAACACCCGAAGCAGCTATTAATTGTGTTCCTGGATCTGCTAATCCATTAGCAAATGAGGAGGAGGATGAATCCCATAAACTCAGTATAGCTGCCACAAACTGTCTAATTAATTCGTGTGTGTGTTGTGGCAGCTGTGAAGACAGCAGGGAGGATAGTGTGGAAGGTTTAAAGACTAAACATTCTGCAGGAGGTGTTGTAAATGCTTCATACACGTTAGTGAAGTCTAAGGAAATGGACCATGTAGATAACTTGGACAATTCAGTCCCTGCACAGGAAACATTAAAACCTGAAACTTCTGCTTTGTTAGCAGAAAGAGACTTTGGCAGAGAAGAGCAAAATCTGCCGATCTCCTCTAAGTGCCTGGCACATTCCTCAGGTTCACAGGTAGGAGCAGAAAATGACTGGCAAGGAGAAGCAGAAAGCATCTCAAATCAGCAGAAGAGGTGGGAGAAGAGAAAACAGCTATGTGAGAAAAAAGCGGAGAACAATGAAGATGCTAGTAGTGAAAGGACAGCAAAGGAAGATATAAAGTCAAGATCTAGTTCAAGGTAAGAGCAACTTGACTTTTTGGTTGTAAGATTTGCATATAAATAAATTCTTCTATCCTCATTCTTTAGTGATCAGTGTACAATTAGTGTTGATTTTAAAGAAAATTATGTTGAAGGATTAAGAAGTTTTTGAATACACAGTTTTAATGCAAGTAGCTTTTTGTTGGTCTTCATCAGCTTTTTTTTTTTTTTGGAAAACAAGTAGAGAACAGATGAATTTTAATTCTATAGTATTTCTATACCATTGAAATCAAGTACACTAATCTTACCAGTTTAATGTAACAACGGGTGCGTTGCCACTAAACATTACCTGAGTGACTACGTTTGTTGTGTTCTGCTGTTTTGCAGAAAAAAGTGTCTGGCAGATACTAAAAAGTTAACTTCTACAAAAGTACATGGGATTAAATTGTGATTTGAACACATCCCAACTCTTATCTTAGCTTCATTTAAGAAAACAGGGCTTATCTGATCATGTTGCCTGTGGGCATGAGTGGATTTGTGAATAATTGTGTCGGAGGAAACTCATAGAGTGCAGAAGCAGCTTTTAAACTTTATTAGACTATTTCAGCCAAAGCTGATAGAAGAATAGAGGTAATATATTAATTTTCTATGTATTTTGTTAAAATAAGGAACTATATAACATTGAGAGACCATAATAATGTCTGTTAAAGAAAATGCTATGCTTCAAATCAACTTTGATTAGACATTGGGGTCCTACATATATTTGTAGAAAACCAGATCTTTTTTCTTCCTGTTTTGTATTTTTATATTTATTTTGTTTTACCATTTAGAGGATAACTTTTTTTTTATAGTGAGTAATATCCTCAGTTTCCCTGAAGTATTAATACTGTAAAGCAGAGGGAAGAAATGAGATAAATTATTGTTGTCTTCTTTATTTCTGTGATGATTTTCTTCCTTTGTGCCTGTCAGTAGTGCGGAGATTGTGTGTGGTGCAGGATTTCTCTTGTTGTTGGAGTTCAGGATAATACAGTGGGGGTAGCTTGAACCATGAAGCATTACCACAATATAAAGGGTGCAGAAATAATCATTTAATAACATTCCAATTGAATTATGAAATTTTTTAGTAGCAGTGTAAATAGAATCAAGAGTTATTTGGGACAGGCTTAATTCCTCTTACAGGTACAATGTAACTTACCATGCTTAAAACTCAATTTTTGAGAAGGTACCTTTATCTTCCTCATTATTCTGAATGTTCGTGATCTTAGGCTTGCAAGTGTCGTCATATTCAAGGCCTCATAAAATGAAGACGATTCAGTATTTCTATTAAGAAGTAATTCACAAATCCATTTGACACTTCATGCTTTTACAACACTTCAAATGGAATATTGCTTAAAAGTAATTACTGTATGTTTAATTACAGTGACCAGATAAATTATACATCTATTACAAAACTCTATTTGTCTAGTAATTTTTCCCTTGGGTAGGATATTAAGTGATATTTGTGACAGCAATTCCACAAAATATAATAAAATTATATATCAGCTTCTTTTTTAGCCTTCCATGGTTTGTGTATGTAACAATAACCTCTTTTCCAAGTCCTTGTCCAGTCCATGCCATTTGTGACTTTGTGGACCTCAGTCATGCTTTTCTGACCCGGTCTCTCTTTGAGGTTGGAAAAGTCACGGCCTACTTGATCATTCTTTGTACTGAAGTTGTCCCATAACATTAATCATTCCTTTTGTCTTTCTCTAAACCTTTCTTTTAGAGATAAGGGAATGAGAACTACGGTTAGTCAAGATATGGGCAAACCATGGATTTTCACAGTGCTGTAATTGTTTTCTGTTGTTTTTCCAGTGGTTCCTAATACTTGACTTTGGATTTTTTGGCCTATTGCTGAGTGGTGAGCTGATGTTTTTTTGATGTTGTCTGCCAAAGACCCAAGATCCTGCTTGCGAGCTCAGAGGCTGTCATTCTGTGTGAAGCTAAAATTGTTCTCCCTATGTTTGTCAGTTGAATCTCACCTGTCATTTTATTACCTGTTATCCAGTCTTTGAGATCCTGTGCAGATCTTCAGTCTGCCCTTGTTCTTACTATCCTGAATAATTTTGCACAGCTGGCAGCTTTTCAGACCTCATTGCTCTCCCCATTTTTGCAGACCATATCAGAAAACAAAAACCCACAGGGTCCTAAATGACCTCCTGCTGTTCTGAGACGTGGTCATTTAACAACTCCTCCATACTTATGGTTGAGAATTATTCACTATTTTGGTGAATTATGCTTCCCCATTATGCTTTGGATCCTTAATTTTCCTAAAAGCCTTTGGTGAGGTATTTTGAGAGAACTTACTCGGAAATCCAGAGACTGCTGGCCAGATCACCATTCTCCACAAGCTTCTTGACCCCTTCAGAGAACTCCCAAGAGGTGCCCTCTGCAGAAGCCACACTATCTTCCCAGGCAGACCCTACCATTATTGTCTACCCATGTTAACTTTTGTTACAGTCTGTTAAGTTGCTTGGTATGAACATCAGGCTCACAGAACTAGAGTTGTTTGAATCTCCTTGGAGTTTTGTCTGTTTTTCCCAATTGCCACCTTTAAAGTTCAGGTATCAAGGAAGTTTTAAATGAGAGGTTAGTAATCCATCTCATTCATTCCTGAGTTCTCCTGAAATGCTTGGATGAGTATTTCAGAATATTTTGTTAACAAGTTGGTGGGTTTTGTGTGTTTTCACCATTGCCTCTTCCACAGCCCCTTTGTTGATTACATCTAATTCTCCCTATCCCTTATAGAGAGTACAGTGCATCTGTTACTAATTGGGAACTACCATTCCATCTTGTCAGAAGTGGGGAAATAAGAATGAAAGCATTTCGTTACTAGATTGTTGCTCCTTTATTTGGAGATGTTCTGATGCTAACTCCTTCGGTATATTCTGCAGGATATGGTGATGCTGGGGATCTACTGAGGACTTTAGATTAAACAATTGTGTGTGTGTTGCTCCTTAGTTTTGATATGTCTATATGTCTATATATAGATTTGGTTCTTGCCTCTGAATCACTAGTCATGTTATCGGTAAAAGAGAGAATTCAGTTACAAAACTCAACTTTGCAGACCTTTTCTTACTCATGCTGCCTGGGTGGTGACTAATCACTGCTTTTCAATGGTATTCTTAAATTGGAAGATCATATTAGGCTTCTGTGACTGCTCCCTATTACATGCTTGTGAATGCCAGCTTAACCATAGGGGAAATGTTTGAGACAGTAGATTATTCTCAGAATGATGGACCCATTAGCTAGAACAATAAGCAATCTAATATACATGGAATAGCTGCAGGGTATACTCATTCATCAGATTGATAAATGTATTTACTTTCTAGTTACTGTAACTCAGAAACTAGGAGCAGAAAATTTTCTTTCCCTTGTCTGAATCAAGCAGCTGTCAAATGTGTATGTTATGACATAAACTGGTTCTTCTAGTAAATCCATTCTTATACCATGCAATATGACATTATTAGTATAATTTCAATGATCCTGTCAGGTTTACTGTGATTAATCCTTTAAGTCTGAAATACCTTTTATTTCAGGTTTCCCGATCTAGCCTCGATGTTCAGTTTAAAGTAAAAGTTTAAAGCAGTTTAAAGGAGTTTAAAATAAAGATTAAATGCTCTTCTGCTTAACATCTGTACATTGACTATCTCTACTACCTTGTTTTTTAAATCATAGCTGATGTTGTTTTCTCTTTCTCCATTATTTGCTTGCAAGTATCTCGAAAAAAGCACAAAGGGCATTGAGAGTCTTGGGCAATGGGATTAATGATATACAAATATGAGAAAAGCACTGGCAAAAATGTAGTCAGTATCGGATCTGATGCAGGGACAATGTTATAAGTAAAGGCTGTGGTAGCAAACCAAACTGTTAAAGAGAGGAAATAATGTAAGAAGAAAAACACACAACAAAGTGGCATTTAGTATTTTGGGGTGAAAGGACATACATTAACATGAAAAACAAGCTTTAGATCTTTTCTTTTTCTTTTTCTTTTTCTTTTTCTTTTTCTTTTTCTTTTTCTTTTTCTTTTTCTTTTTCTTTTTCTTTTTCTTTTTCTTTTTCTTTTTTTCTTTTTCTTTTTCTTTTTCTTTTTCTTTTTCTTTTTCTTTTCTTTTCTTTTCTTTAACTGGAAGCAAGCTATACAGATTTTTAAAATGCTCATTCTATCATAGTATTTTCCCTCATTTTTCCAAGGGAAGAATGTACAAAGGCTGACTATTGTGTTTATTTTAGTGTTTTGGAAGTGCTTGGCTTTCTGTTTTGTTTCCAGAATTGATTTGTCTTGTAAAACTTCTAATTCTACATATTTTAGGAAGTTTGGCAGCTTGTTTCATATTGTTATGCAATCCTAGTGTTTTCATGTTTTAGGCTTAAATACTTGGTTGTGTTGCATATTCGTTTATCTACATATTGACCTGTAACAGTTCCGAGGTAAAAAGAAGATTCTTAAATGTAGTTTCTCTTCTGTCCCCAACAGGTCTACTATATCTAACTTAAACTATACATTTTTTGCCATTTTCCTTTATCTTAATTTATTTGGTGAATGTACTCATAATGAAGGCTTTTACAGTGCACCTGAGACTTGGCAAAAGGAGCTGAGATTGGTGGCAAGGAGACCTTCCTATCTTCACATTTTCTGCAAGCTCTAAGTGTGTCCATTGGCTATTCAGATGAACTGGCACTGTTCATATTTATTTGTGGAGGCTTAAAAAATAGAATATTTTGCCATATGGTTTTGCAGTGTAAGGAGGAGGAATGAGGCATCCTCAGAAAAGCATATTTTGCTGTTTACTGATCTGTATTGCAATTCTACAATAAGATGAATAATTTAATCTTCTCCTGCTTGGTATTCAAGGTGTCCCATTTCTTAGTTTTGCACTTCTGTAGTCTAAAGAATGTAAAACTATAATATATTTAAAACTTTATTTCCTAAGCATATTAGAATGACTTTGTAAAAAGATGAACACCTGTTTTATACAGTTGGTTTCTAATTTAGATTTTTCTGCCTGTGTTTTATTTTGTTCTCTCCTTAGCAACATGTGACATGTGCTCACATTTTCATTAGAACAACTTTAAGATACTGTAGTTATTCCACCATTTTAAATGCATGGAAAACAAGTATTTGGATTTTGGGGTTGGCTAGCATTTACTTAAAATAATTATAAAAAAATCCTTTCTAACTTGTCTTTTAGTTTATAGTATTTAATTCTATAAGTGCTCCTCTATCAAAACTAGATTAGTTGATATTGCAATACAAATTAGTTGATTAAATGTATTAAATTCATGTTTTCCCTATAGTATTCCTATGTTTTCCATATAATATTCCTATCACAGGAAGACTTAAGAAGATTGTGCCTGTCTTCACATGACAAAGTTGCCTCTTCCGTAAAAATTAATGTACAGCTGTGCATGTTCAAAAAACCAAAAACACATCTGCTTAGCCATCTTGTATTGATTAGTCTTCTAACTAGCTATTCAGGAGTAAGAAAATTTCTCATCAGCAAGAAGGAAATAGTAGTTGATTGGGGAAAAAATAGCAGCCTTTCAATTGCAAAACTTTTCTTAAGCAATCTTTATCTGGCTTTTGATTGAAATTCCTCTGTTCCCCTTCTGATATTCTGTTTCTTTACTGTGTAACCTTTTATATATGCAACTGGACAAATTCAGATTTAGGACAGATACAAGTCTCAAATTAAAAGTGACAGTGTTTGACCTTGTCTAATGAACACTGATTCCGTGTGGTATCTGATAATGTGGCTGCTGTTTTGAAGCCTCAGAGTGCAAATAAAAGGTGTGAATGTTTTAGAGCAGCTTCCATCTTACTAGGTCATATATCAAATGCAGCAACAGGGAACTGTATTAATTCTCAATGTACATATTCCTGAAACTAATTGATATGTATAGTAGACACAAGGTTTTAAAAGTCACTTATTTGACTGGATTTGATATCACTGACACATGAGGCTTTACAGTTAGCTCTCATGTAGTATGAGACAGACCATGAAGAGAAGATCTGTGCTAATTAACTAATGTAATGTGGAATGTAATTGTAACTCAAGTAATAAAATGCATGAAGAAACCATTCCGTGAAACAATGAGAGGTTTAATTGAACTTTTAAGAGACTGGAAACACATTCCAGCAGAAAAGAGCACATGAACCAGGATAAAAGTGGCTTTAATTTTTTTTTAACTTATTGTAGATACAAAATGTGGCCAAGATCAGCTTTGAATAAATGGTTTGCTAGTTCAGTCTGCGATATTCCATGAAAAGAGGTGGCCACATCACCCCACGTCACCTTGGTCTGTTGCCTCAAATCTTATTCTATATTTTTATCAGAAGTGCTGAAGAATTTTGTTTTGACGAGTCTAGGTGGTGGTTTTATTCCATGCTGGAATGTAGTTTTAAAATTAGCACAGTAGGCATTTAAGATCTCACAAATGAAACAAACTTTTACCGCTTTACACAATTCAGAGTCCAGTGAATCCTGTGAGCGGGGAGGCCCAATCCGACCTGGCATTAATTTCACATGAGCACAAGATACTGTGAAGTTCAGGTCACGTGTGGGCTGGTGTGGAAGAAAGGATTGTCTGCTCTGTTGGAGCTGCTGTCTGCTACAGAATGTGTCTGTATGCACATACGTTCCCTGCTTCTAATTGTGCTAACGAATGCATGTGCCTAGCTAGTATTGGCTGATAACAGCAACCGTGTGTTGGGAAAAGCAGGTCAATTCACCTCAGGATCTACCAGCATCAGGCAGACGTTAATGAGAAGAAAACTGCATAAAGACGTATCCTGAATCTGTGTATACTGAGGGAAAAAATATAGTGAGTGAGTATGTCGGGAATCTTTTTTTCTTTTTCTTTCCTTTTTTTTTTTTTTTTTTTTTTTTTTTTTTATATTTAGTGTAGCACTGAGAAGGTGTAACTTCTCATTATTGGATTCTCATTTCTTGGTACTGAATAAACACAGAATTTCTTGCTCTGAAGCATTCCAGTCTGAATATAAATCACAAATAAATATTATAAATAATAGATATTTCTGGTAGAAATTCAATCTGTATTGGTACAAACAAGTGAGAAAAATATTTACAGATTGTAATTGTCTAGATGATGCATCCTTTTGTACAACAAACCAACCTCTGTTAAGCAGGGTTTGTGTAAAGCATCTCCCAACGGTTTACATTGCCAAATGATTTCTGACCGGCTGGGTTTCTAATGCTGAAATCACTGGATGGTTTGGCAAGGCCAGGCTCATAGACCAAGTAAAAGATGAAGTAGTAGAAAACGAAGGCTTTATGAAGCAGTTTACAGTGTCAATCACCTTTAAGATAAGGCTTAAAAATAGATAAGATAGTGGAGCTGAAAAGAAAAAAAAATATGCTAGCTGTTATTTCTAGTGACTAGTCAGAGGTGAGAGGGGATTTAAATGAGGGGGAAAAAGGTGTGGAGAAGGGGCTTGTAACCTGGTCAGAGAACATCCATGAAGAGGAAAACAAAGGTAATACTGAGCTTTTTGATAATTTATACTGTTCTTATGCCATTCAGTTCTGAGGTTACTCATCACGTTTACAGTGATGACTTGATTTACATGTGGTTCCAGCCCTTCGCATTCCAGCCCTCTTCATCATTTTGCCTTCTGGCTTGGACCATCCAATCCAAAAAGTTAGCTCAGGATTGAAGGTGATTTCATGCTTGGGACAATGTTGCCAAATATTATCAACTCTTAAGGGAGAGATGATAGTAAGGATGGTGGTGGTTTGTTTTATTTGTTTTAGCCTAAAGCATTTAACTCACAAAAACAGATCGAGTTCTTTATATAAAGGGAAAGTGCTAGCCCTTTTGGTTTTGCATAAGAGCTGAAAAATTAAAATTCTAAAAACCAAAACCAACAAAAAATAAACACACAGAACCTATGAAAATAAATTGAATTTAGGTTCTCAAATAGTCTTATGATTTTGTTTTGTGTACTGTTGGTAACAGATTTTGACTAGATTTCAAATATATCAGGCAGAGCTTAACAGAAAGCACTAAAGGGCAGCAAATGTTACATCTCTTGGAAGTGTTACTACCCAAATCAGCTGGCAGGATTGTTAGACTGGAAAAAACTGGAAATGATGGGGAGGTGAGAGAGAATAAAAGAAGATGCTGAGTTTGCTAGTTGTTCTTGTTTCCTGGTTCTGCTATTCAAAGATTACTTTACTCAGAACAATACACTTCATCTTTGCAAGACAGCTTCTTCTGCTCAATCATGCTGTGAAATCGCATTTTAATGCTTTTTTTTACATCATTTAGCTGCCATAAAACAGATAGCAAAAATACATTCTAGTAGCATGACTGTATTGTAAGATTGGATGGGTAAAGGTGATGAGGTATAAAAGAGTAAGCCTTTGTTTAAATGCATATATCTCTGCATAATGAGCAGAATTAGCCAAGGAAATTATATAAAATGAATGAAAGTTAAATAGATTTTTGTTCAAGTCTGATAAATTATTTTCCAATTGCGACAGCTTTCCTTTCAACTAAAGCATAGTACACTGGGGATTTATTTTCAGATTGGCAATCAGAAATGAAGAACATGAAGGTGTACATTTTCCAAGCGATTAGTGGGAGGTATGCAAACAAATCCTATTATTTCTTAGGGGATTAGAGCGCATACCTTCCATACACTGCTTTGAAGAATTCCCCTTAAGCGTTCTTCTAGACTTTTAGCTGCAAAAGCAGCTACAATAGCAAATTTGGTAGAGGAAGAGAATTTGGAACATAGCTGGTTTGAACATGCACCCTACATACTCATTCAGTCGAGCCTAAGAAATCTGCTGGTAGTTGTGGAGGAGTAAGGTAAAAGAATCCTGATCTATACAATTATATTTCTTTTAACTAAAGATATTTCTTAAGTTTCTCTCTGCATTGTCCAGAGATTTCTATTGACTGAACATTTGAGTTCAGCAGGCTTTAGTGATTCTTCTGCACTGCCTAGAGCTAATATAGCTTTGATACATTTGCTCAAGATTACATATTTTATCTAGTATAATTTAATTTTCTTCAGCTTGTGCAATTTCCAGTAGCTGAACAGTAAATTGTTACTGAAACAAAAAATTGGTCTTTCCAAGAGAGTTCTGTTGTGCTTATGAAACTACTTTTAACCTTCTAATCCTGGCTTATGTTGATAATATGATATAAGATCTGAAGTGATATTGAACTTCTGATTCAATAAGTCCAGAGATGACAGAGACAAGTTTTGTACCATTAACTTAAATTATTCCTGTTACTAGTGGATTTCCTCTAATGAAGTGTCCATGGTTTGTCTTGGGAGTGCTTTGTGCTCATCATGTTGCACAAGTCTGAGGTACGTGTATAGCAGTTGTAGGGACTGAGAAAAATAGGGGTAGATATATTATCCTCATCTCCTTCACTGAAGAGTCAGCTTTCTGCTTTCTCATGTTCTTTTTCCTTCCCATTCTCATTCTGTGGGAACTTGGATCAAACTTGTTGTGGTATTTCAGAAGTTTTTGAAGCTTATTGATTAAGATGTCTTGCCTTGAAACACACAGTGACACACATTAACTTCCAGTGATGTTAAGTCTTCATTATAACATTAAAACTGCATGGGCATGCTATTCTGTCTGTGCCCTATGAAAATGCAAGATCCTTGGTTCCTTCCTGAATGATTTGACTGTATGTAATAAATTAAATTGAGAATTTTTATAAGATGTGTGCCCGCCGAATTGCCTGACCGTTTGGGAAGAAAACAAGATAGATGTATATCACTTTCTGAAGAGCAAAAATACAATTGGCGGTTTACTCTGATTTCTGTATAATCAGTGACAACCCATGCTTTATCACTCTATTTTTTGCCTTTGTTCTCTTCAGCAGTTCATTTTGTTTCCATATGTTTTTTCAGTTCTCAGGATGGCTTACGTGATTCCCCCCTCAGCTCCATCTCCAGCAGTGACTATGAGAGTGTTTCTGTCACTACATGTAGTCTCTCCAGCATATACGCTCTGAGGTAATAACATCGCTTCACAGTCAGATTTGACTAATTGTATTGGGTTATGGTTGGTTAAAAATTTTCATTGAATTAACAATCAAGTGACAGCAACACTTCTGAATATTCTTCCTTATGAACAGCAGATGCTTCTCTTCTTTTTTCTCCAGCAGTTCTCTTCAGCACTGTTGCAATTGAGAGGCAGCTATTTATGGAAAAGTTTTAATGCATGTAGCATTGAATTATATGGCATGTCAGTGATCTACCTTATATTTGTCCATATAGCGTTTCTTAAGAAAGATTTCAGATTTTAGCTTGAAAATTACTGAATGGCTGACTTAGCTAGGTCTTGCCTTTCTAGAAAGCATGTTTTTTTCCATTTCATTTTGCTTAGTAAATTGAGGTAGTAAAATGAGGGCGGCATGCCAGTTAACAATAATTTAACTCCCAAAGTTGTTTTGGCTGAAGTTGTTAAGAGTACTAGTTTATATTCTCATCTTCTGAGCCTGCATGTGAGGGTTTTAACTTCAGTTTCTTTTGCACAGAGCACCTAAGGTGAATAACAGAGGAATGAAGTTTAGGGAAAAAAAATGTTACTAAAACAGAAACCTGAGTTCTTTGGCTTTTTTCAAGGTATGCATAACATACATGTATGTCATGTGTTGCATATGTTCTATGCAATAACATCATTACTCTCGTACAGGTAGAGAGAGACCATGCTTTCAGTCAAGGCAGATCTTCCACTGCTTCTTGTCCTCCCTTTTTCATCAATTTCTCTCTATCCAGCACTTCTTTTTAACTCCAGGAATTCCAAATTTTGTCTAGGTTTGGGGAAAGAAAGTGGGTAAAAGGCCTTTTCTTATAGTGATACAGGAAATATTACATAAAAGAATAAGTATTTTTTAGGATACACTCACCATCAGGCTTAATATTTTTTTATTTCCATATTTTAAAAAGGCAAATAGGGAAAGGAAGATGCAACTAGAACTGTTTTTCACGCTTTAGTTTTGAAATACACTTACTTTTATTCTTCAAACAATACTTAATTTACAAGCATGCAGTGGTTGCCCTCTGCTAAATACTGTAACATGGCAGAGACTATTTCACACAGAGCTGTCTGAATGGACAACAGGAGTAACCTAAGTTATTCTTCAGGCATAACTGAAGCAGAATAAATAAGTCTTCATTAGGTGCACCACCTTTTTTCAAGGCCTTACCGTACTGCCTTCATATGTTAGTATTGTGCTTGCCACTGTATTCAAATATCTTGATGCTTAGGTAAATTAGATCTGTCTCTTCCGTTTTTTCAAATTTTGTTTTTCTTTAAGTTTGGTTTATAAGGCAATGTATGTGCGTGTGTATTTAGGCTTTTGTCCACTGAATTATAGCATTGCGTCATACCTGGGTGTCATGCAGGAATTCAAGTTACCTATTTTTCTGTATCTTATCCATGTAGCTATAGATCTAGCTATTGTAGTTGATGGTCAAATAAAAACAGTAAGTGCCTGCTTGAATATAACGGTATGTATTTCCCCTTTTGAAATACTTACACAACTTAGTTTGAAAAAAAGAAAGAAAAAAAGGCCCAGAAGTCTGACTGCTTCAGAGAAGCAAGTTCCTACATCTGTGTGCATAAACATTCAGCACGTCTATTTGTATTATATTAAAAAAAACATTGTTAAGGCCCTTCCCTGTTCTTTTATCGTGTATTACATAGTGTTTTCTTTGGCTATGAACCAATTTATTATAGAGTTATATCATTTGTCTCCTACAACAAGAATGTTCTTTGCAAAGACCATCTCTACAAAATGTTCTTTTCTGAAATAACTAAGTTCTCCCTGATGTCATGTGCATATCCAAAATAATACCTAAAATGTTTTTTCCTCTGAAATATGCCTTTTTACTATGTCTTTGATTTCTTGCTGTTTTCACTTGTAATATTAACAATTAGGAATTTAAAAGTAACAGTTCCAATTTTATCTGAAAAATAATTAGCTAAACACAGAATTCATAAAATGCATTTATTTGGCCTTTCCTCTTCCCATGAATTACAAACAATTCCTTTGTGCTGTTATAATCACTCTAGGTTAAAGTAGGTAACCAATACTGAGGCTGAAAGTCATGTTGTCAGATTGCAGTGTGTTTTGGAAATAGCTGACTGCCTCCAGTTTGGCTCCAGTAAAAAAAAAAGCTTAGCATATAGTGTTGAATGAACTACTAGTGTATGTTAAACAGCATAGATGTAATGGGTTTGAAACAATGAATTACAGTGTATATGGAATTCCACATATCTATACATTCATTGTTTTCCAAATGGAGAACCAGAGAGAAAATTCCCACTCCTTGTCTCCCAGAGCACAGTTCGACCCATGGGTCACTTTATTTTCGACTGGGAGGAAAAAGCTGATGAGAAAGGTATGATCCAATTGGGATCCTGTAAAGGAGGCTTATTCAAATTAGCATGTGATATACTGCCATAGACTCTTCCATCCTCAACCAGTGCTGTATAACTTTTTGAGCTAGATTCATCCCACCTAACTTTAGGCACCAAACTGATACACCTAAGTTAGAAGTTTTGTTGCTGTAGGTTCCATGTTTAGTCAATGGAGAAAAGCAGAATCCTCAAGTGTGTGTTTTATTGAAATGCATCTGGGCCAAAGATTTTCAGGCCTATATCAGAACTATGATTATATACTTTGATTGTGCTCATGCAGTAATTTGAAAAATATTTGCTTGAAGGTTTCTAGAGCACAAACTGAAGGANAGGGGGGGGGGGGCACGGAGGATTCCTGACATTGTTTTGCTAATGAAAGTTTGATTATTTCATTGGTAGCAGATCTGTGTAGAAGGTTCCTCCTTCTAGACTCAGAGATCTGATGGTGAAGAAGTTAAACTTTCAGCCCAATTCAGAAGATTTTTTGCAAAATGTTCATTAAGCAGTACCAGACTTGAGATGCCCCTATCAGTAGTCAACTTTCTCAGTGAAGAGTAAATATATTCCATGTATTTCAGAAGGTTTCAGAGAAACTGTGTTTTTATGCAAACTCGCATGAGTTTGCATAATTTTTGTGTTACATCAATGTGGATGTGGAATAATACTGCTGACTTAAGTGAAAATGAGATGTTTGTAACTACAGCAGGGAAGTGGCAATTGGTCCATTGTTTTTATTAGCTCCAGGAAACAATGCATCCAGTTTTTCCTTTTTACTGGTATCTGTTTCATAAATGCAATTTTTAGAACGATTTTTAATGTAACTATTACTTACTGAATTGTAAATAGGCAGCTAATAAAGTATAGTGCTGGAAGCCTATCCATTTCATTGTCGGAAGCAGTAAAGTCAGTGGCTTTTAAAAATAAACTGTTTGCAGAAATTTGTTTGTCTGTCAGCTTTCAACATGCATTAAAATTATCGGCAAGATCCCGAGGGAGCCATTAATTTGAGTGGAGACTGAAGTGAAGGCTATTCATATGCTAACTGAATGAGATGACTTGATATGCTTAAAGCCAAGAATGAACTGAAGTTCTTTGGAAGACTGGAGGTAGAAAATGGCCACAAAAACATTGTTTTGGGAATAGCGAGGGAAAAAAAGTGAGACGGAAGAAAAATAAGGTAGCTACAGTTTCAAGCCTTGTTGGAATTTTTGTCGAAGACAACACAAAGGAGGAAGAAATACCAATGAATCTGTATTCAAGCAATTTGTGCCTGCCTAAAGTACATGGTAAAACCTATTTCTTCATTTTAAGGTTATGATGAGCCAGTAAATGACAACTTTAAACGGTAACTTTCAAAAGTAACCTTAATGATACAACAGATGCCTTCGTGGGTCAGCAGTCCATTTTTTTGAGATATATCCTTGTGGCTTAAATAGGGGTGTCTTATAGTATTTTTTTTTGTATAATTTTTGGCATTTACAAAAATTGGTGGAGGACAAGAAATGTGCTAGTGATCTGTTTCAATTGATGTGTCACAGTCAACCTGATCCGCTGTGTCTCCAAATCTTCCCTCTTGCAGTTTTACCATCAGAGTTGTTTAAGCTATACAAAATAACAGATTAATTCAGCATTAATGTTTGGTACTGTCATTTTTTGATTTGATCAATGCATTGCTGTAGATTTTCCTTCTCCCTTTTTCTGTAAAGATCCTCTTTATGGAAAGACTGCTTGTAACTGGAAAAAGGCTGGTGGTAATTGTTGTACATGTACTGTACTGGAATCACAGAAATAAAGAGCTCAGTGGGAAGAGTTGTAGGATGAGAAAGGGTTTTGTACCTTGAGAAAATCAGAATGACTTCTGAAATAGGTGCTATTCCTTCCTAATGGTTTTGAACTGCAAATTGTCTATTTATGTTTTAGGCATTGTGAGTCTGTGCTGTCTTGTATAGCTTCCTCACTCAAGCAGTGTGAGGGCAATTAATATGCATATTAATACAATCATAACCAGCGTGCTGTGTAGACTCTTCTTGCTTTGCAGCTAAATCCCGTGCCCCAACAACCAGCTTACAGTACCAGCAAAACAGTCAGCGCTGATGAGGTCTGTCAGGTTTTGCTTACGACTTTAGGCAGCGAGACATATGTGACTGCAGCAGATGTCACTGGTTTCTCACCACCAGGATCCTCCTTGATGTGTTTCATGCCATCTTGTTCTTCACTCTGCAAGACAAAAGTTAAATCTCCAAATGGTGCAGCATTTTCTAAGCTTAGTGTTGCCTTTTATAGGAAATTCCACAAGTAATTTCTAGGTAGATTGTATGCATATCTTTGTCTTGAGTAACAAGTAGCTGATGCAGTTTTTATTTTCCCAAGGAATAACTCAGGCATCTTGTGTGAACTACTTGTTAACAAGTGCTTTTTACAGCAGGAAGGTGAAAATTCAGTTGAAAGTTGTTGTTTTTTGGTCTTTCCCTATTAAAATGGTGAAGTTAATATTTTAGAGATGTTAAAATGTCCAGTATGGCTGAAGTAAATTAAAAATAAAATATGTTACTTTCTGTGTAAATGAAGTGAAATAGGGCAGTATTTTAAGCTAACTAGCATCAGTAGCAGAGGCAAGGAGTCTCTTCTAGCAGAATTGCTAGACACCCCAGAATTTGCCATTGTGTGGCTGTATTCCAGGTGGCATATTTGGCTGGAGACAGACACAAAGCTATCATAATGGGTTAGTATTTGTGTTTCTACATAGCTCGCTTGTAATTTTCATTTTTAGTAATTTGGCCACATTTAAACTTATGTTCATTTTAACGATGTGTAAAATCTGTTGTTGAATCTCACTTGGTGTTCCCTGTGCTACTAATAGAACAAAAATTACTGGCTCTCAGAAATTAGATTTTATTTTAAAGTTTTTTTTTTTAAAAAAAAAAGAAAAATCAAAAACTTAAATAACATATTTGGGAGTTTTGAGATTATGTGTAATTAACAAAAATCACTATAGTAACTGCAGGTTTGCAGGTTTTTTGGCAGTGCCTAAAACCAAGATATGTTGTAAAACTACAAATTATATTAAAAAAAAAAGAGGATTTCCTTATACTTACAGCAGCATTGAAGTTGAAAATGAAGAGAAAGCTTTCATTTCTAATTAAAATTTTAAGGCTCCACCTAATACTTTAATTAGCTTTTCTCAGCTTTGACTCCCACAGCTGGATACAGAATTCCTGCGGGATTCTCCTACACCCTAGGATGCTTTAATGCTTCAGCTAGTTGTTTTACATTATTTTTTGAGGAAACTGATGGAGGCGATGTGAAAACCTTGTGCTAATAAGCTTTCCTATCCCTTAGAGTTCCTCGTGCTGGAAGATGTTTTTCAGTGCCTCTTCTCCATCTCTATGTCTGCCACACGCAGCAGTTGTAACTCAAGAGAGTATCTACTGGAGTTGGATGCTTAATTAATTCACTTTTTATTAAGCAATACAGTATAGTTGCTTGTATTATCACAGAGGACACTGCTGAAGAGCTATATGAAATGACTCTTTGCCCTTGGAAGTATGTGTATCCGGCATCAGGTATCCAGGTTCACTATATCCCGTGTCAAGTTCTGGATAAGGCATAAAAGCTGGGACCGATGCATTTCTATTGTCGTATTAGATACCAGAGCTGGTATTACATATCATTTCTTCATAAGTGCTTAACTATTTCTGTTTTTCACTTTCAGTTTTTCCAGTTCAGGATTATTTTTGAAGTTTAAGTATTTCTGTGCTCTAATCTCATATTATTTGCTCTTTTGCAATGTGAGTGAATGTTTGAGAGCTTTAAAGGCATGTTTGATTACAGGGAAGTGTCAGAAAAAACATCATGGTGGAATAGGGAAAATCCTAGTAGAACCTAAGCAATTCTAACTTCTTACATTTTCAGTTCTATTTTTTCTTGAATTTTACAATGTTCTTATCTTGCAGGTCTTACCCCTTTTTGGTCTAAGTTTTAAGAAAAACAGTAAAATACAGTACCTTGCAAGTACCTGATATTAAATTGGATGGTAAGAAAGAAGCCCTTTTAATTACTAATGGTCTAAGCTATTCGTTCGTATTCACTTTTATACACATTTTATCCATAATGAACAAAAAATGTTCTTTGGGAGAGAGCATTGTCAAAGATGGTAACTTCTGGGCTGGCAATGTTTTTAATTTTAATTCCCACTTGGAATACAGTATCGTTGCATTCTTCTGAACCCCCCGGCCAGAGTGGTATTGAGTTTAAATAAGTCAGTTGTCTAGCTAGAATTTCTTATGGTGGTTTTATTTAGCAACATGGTGCTTCTACAGTTGTGTTTTTTCAGAAGTCCAGCACGGTACAACAGGAATGCCCTGCAGTTTGAGGAGCTGAGGAAGGATTCAAGAATATCTTTTTCCAATGGAGTGGGCAGCTGCAGAAGCTGCCAGGGTGTGGAGCAGAGGTTGTTCTTGTTGACTTCACACTCAGTATGCTGAGGAATGCTGAGGGATTTTTCCTGGCTGAAGATACCACTTAGGACACATGGCTCATCCCACTTGCCAAATTATTTATTTTAGTCTTCCCACTTCAGCTGGGACAAAAAAGGCTTAGAAGGGGCTTCTGCAAATTTTACAGTGTTGGAAAAATAATTCCCCTACTGTGGAGTTCAAAAGGCTGACAGCAGATGGGGCTTCTAGCACGTGTCCTAGCATGTGTGGGGCTGTGCACGGATGGTACATGTGATAATACTGTAGTGCAGTTGGTCTGCTTCTTCTGGTGGTGTCTAGCTAAGTTGTTCCTGCTAGAGGGTTTGCATGCAGTTGTATTATTTGTTTCTCAAGATAATAAAGTTTTGAAGCCTTTGGAACATTTTAAGGGCTTTTTTTTTTCCTCTTTAGTCTTTTTTCTTTAAATAGAAAATACATAAGAGATTGCACACAAAAACCCTCTTGACTTAATAAAATACTAAGGTTAGAAAGTCAAAAAATAAAGTTCTGAATTAAAGCTTTTTTAGTCTGCTTTAAATGTAGCTTCTGGGGTCATTTATTAAAATATAGTCCTTAGCTAAATAACTGTATGCTATTACCCAAATAATAAGACGTGTTCTGAATTTGGTTTAAACGACTCTACAATTGAGTGTGTAGCCCACCCCCTTCACTTAAAATAATTGTAAGAAGCCATTAATCTCATTAGAGTTTTCCTCCCAACCATATCAAAACTAGTACTTATTAGAAACAAAAAGGTTTTAACCTGCTGTTTATTGTATTTTTTTTTTTTGTGAGATAACCAAAAAAGAAATGCCAGAGGTACTGCAAAAGGCAGGATAGGAACTAGTAATTTTTTTCTTACTTACATAGAGTCATACTTCTTGTGTTCAAACCCCTATCATTTCCTTCTTGTCATTCCTCATGTATACAACCTTTGTCTTTCCCCAACTATTGTCTGATCCTCTAGATGGCCTTTAGAGCAGTTCTTTTTGCAAAATGGAACCCGGAGTTGACTGCAGCCTTCAGGCACTTATGAAGCATACAAGTAAGAGTAATAGCTTAGGAGAGACCTGACTGACAGCTCAGTGGTGGGGTTTCCAGTTACAGCCCACGCAAGTATCAGTGGGATGAATGCACCAGTTACCAAAGTAGTTTCAGAAACTCTGTTCAGACAATTACAGACTTGCCTGCAAAAAACGGTTTTTTTACTTCAAGTATGAGAAAATTTAGATGGGAGAGAAAAAAGCTTAATTATCATAGATTGGATAAGAATTGTAAGTTATTGATATTGCTCACAGGGCACAAGGAGGGCGTTGTGCTAAATTCCGCATGAACCGAAATGAAAGCCAGAGGGCTCATGGTAATATTTTTGAGGAAATAGTATGCAAGTGTATAAGAACAGAGTGTTTAAAACATACATATAGGGAAATTCAAGTACATGATATAGCTCTGCATGCATAAGATATTGAAAAAGTGTGGCATTTTGAACAATGAACATGAGAGATTTGTTTAAGCCAAGTAGTGCAAATGGACTGATGTCATTTAAGTCAAAGGAACTGCACCGTTTTATGATTTGTGGGCAGTCTCTTATCAATTTGTTTAATGAACTGTAATCGATACTCAGGAATTGGACCATTGTCCCTTTGTAAAAGCTTCCAGCATGATTATAGTTGTGATGTCCTTTTATATAAATAGGAACGTGTGAAATTGTTTTGTGTGTGAAATACATGAAAACCTTTTGCAAAGTTTTCACATTTCCTTACTGTAGGAGGAATCTTCCCTGAGCAATTTTGTCCACAAATGTATCACTCTGATTTTGCAAAGTGCATAAACCTCTGCCTCAGAATAGGACTATTTAATACATGTATTTTGAATTCACTATAAAGTGGATTCACAAGCTTCGAATTCACAGTATAAGAGGAAAGTATTCTCTTCAAGTTTTGTTGCAAGTATATTGCATGCTACTTCTACCTATGCTTGTGCAGTTTGCTGGAGATTTCCAGAGCAAGTGAGTAGGAGTAACTGATGTCATGGATATGTGCGTAACATAAACGGAGTAAGGCTAGTCACTGAGTTGTGTGTTAACACTTTACAAGTAAACATTTTTAGTGTTGCTCACAGAACTTTTAAGAGTTTTACATTTAGACTTTTAGTTGGGATGAGTTTGTCTTGGTGGAACTTGATCCCTCTTGATTGAAAGGCACCACTGACAATCTTCTGTAATCTGTATCTGAAAATTAGTTGTAACTAAAAGCCTTGCCTGAGATCAGAAACATAGAGGGTGACCTTACTTTCCTTTTAAAATTGCTGGCAGAATTGCGCTCTGTGTAGTGGAATAGATACGTTGAATTTTTTCTCCTTTGCAAGGAGTGACCACCTGGTGCTTTTGATCTAAGATTTCTTAAAGAAAGTTATTTTAAAAGTTTATTATTATTTTGAAAACAACGTAATTCAGTTGATTTCTTTGTATTTGTTATATTTGATACAGTGAGCTTTTAAATTCTTTTTATCTGCCTCTGCTGTATATTTAATGGGTACTTAGGATACTCTGAAGGCTTATGTTTGTGAGTAATGGGGAATTCTTTGAGAGACTCTTGTACATTCTGCATGCAATACAGAGCAGATTTTAGGTTTAGTGAACCAAATACTTCTAAATTTGAAAGGAAACATCTTTGACTCGTTACAGATTTCTACTGCCACTGACTATTTTTTGAGCACAAATATAAAATATTTAAATTTGGACTGACTTTGAATCTTGTTGATTTTGGTTGCTTAGTTTTAGACTTTGCTGATTTTACTGTTTTTGGATGAGTGTCGATGCCCAGCAAATTCAGCACAAGGCCTACGATATCACAGGTGGTTACCTAAAACAATTGGCCTCTTCTGAAAATGTCAGTCATAACCTTTTTTGTTCCACAGCCCTGTTTTCCATTGTGTGTGGATACTACAGCTTAACCTGGCTCATGGGTAACTTTGGGGTTTTAAAAGCTGTAAAGCATATTGGTTCCATATGTGAAAGATGGTATTGTGCACAATTACATTATTGGGTTTTATTTACTTGTACATATTTGACTAAATTTCATAGTCGAGCTTTGAGACCAGGCAGCTCTTCTAGAGATATGACTGCAATGTGCTGAAAGATTCTTGCTACTCTTCCTACATGATAAATGGAGAGCCATTTTAAAATTGTTATGTAAATGCTAGTCAAGTCAGGTGAAAAGCTAATTTATTCTGCCAGTTCCTTTAAACATATAAGCAGGTTTGCTGTTTGGAATCAACCCTTTGACATAACGTCTTCTTTCTTCAAATTCACTTTCAGATCTGTTAACTTTGCAATGTTCTGACAGTATGAAAAATAAATATGGTAAACATTGTTCGTATGATAAAGATTTCACAAGGGGGAATTCCTTGCCTATTTTATCTCTTCGCAACCTAATTCCTTGGTTAATGCAGGGGGTTCCCTTCAACCAAGAAGATGGAAAAAAGGACAATATGTCTCTAGCTATTTAGTACTTAAGTATGATTATTCATATTCTGCAGTGATACTTAATTCTGGAGATATCAGCAGTGAAACATTCCAAATCTGAGTATAGTCTGATGTTAATGAAATGCTTCCTACACACCTGGTATCAGATGAGAATTTTAATCCAAATTATGCATGTTAGATAAGCCCTGTAGGAATGGTATTCCTCTTCAAACTATAAAAAATAGCTTGTTTGAAAGAGTGATTTGGACGAAAGGTAAGTCAAACTCTATAGATCAAAATTCAGGTTTGTTTTCGAAATTATCAATTTAAAAATCAAGAGAATCTTTAACATTTGCATGGATACAATCACTGCTGTTTGGGATACCCGGTTAAAAGAAAAGCTGTTTATCTGAAACAATTGTTACATTTCTGTTCTTCCACTGTTGCTGACTGCCTCTAAAATATTTTCGGTGTTCTTTAAGAGTAAGATGTGTTTTCAAGTAAAGAACAAACGGTTATTAAGCACTCTTTAAGAATAATTTTTGTCTAAATCTGACTGGGTCCTGTCGGTAAAGGAAGAGTAATTGTTTCTTTCCAACTCTGTAATGATGCTTAGGTCCAATTTTAAATTATTCTGGAACGTTCACTTTTCTCTTTGCAGTGGCACAAGCAATCAAAATACCCTCTTTTCTGAATCTCTTGTGTATGGATATTGTACTTCATACATGGCTCTCTGTGCATATGAAAGTATGTTGTAAATGTGAGTATGCATACATGCTGACTTTCATCCCACAGTGCCACAGCAATTTGTACGTGCTTTATACTAGTGGTTTTTAGGACAAAACCAGCCAGTCTTGTGGTGGGACATGACCAGTCTTAATGATGCACCACAAAATCTTACACTGAATAGTCGGGGACAGAAGTAAATGAAACCACATTCCTTGGATATAGGAGGAGGAGACTTAGAAAAGCAAACATTATTATTACAGTTGGTCAGAACTTGGTCAGGGTTGTGGAATGAGCCTTTCTTCCTGTCTGCGAAATGGGAAAGGAGGGCTGAATGTTTTTTTATTCTTGGAAGGCACTCTTACCAGCTCTCTGTCCACTTAATACCTTGGAAATATTTCTTCAGCTGTGACTTGAGGGAAGGGTGTCATGCTTGAATTGCCACCCTGTCTGTGCCCTGTACTTAGGTTTTCGCGTAGTCTGGGACTTCCCAGGACACCATTGTGTTGAGATTATATACTTGTACATGGACTGCATTTGTTTCTGTCATGGGTTCTGTACTTGCCTTGGAGAGCAGTTTATATTGCAAATATGTATTTGTAAGATTGATTCTTTGAAAAATGAGAAAAAGGGTAGACCTTATTTGGCCGTATTAAGAGGCAGACAGAAACCCTTTTATCATATGAAGTCAGTCATGCTGCTGAGGGAACTGTAAACATAAAGCTAACGTCTTTTAACAGGAATTTGCTTTTGTTAATAGCAATAGAGACATGAACAGAAATGAGTTTCTTGTAAGTATACTATTTACTCTGTATTTGAAAGAATGGGGAGACAGTTAAGGTACTCGCACTACACGTTTTCCATTGATATTTCTGTCAATAACTAATCTCTAGTATTTATGTATTTTCAGTTCTGTTTTTACTAGGGCTTTTAAAACTGTATGGCATAATAAATTCATTTCTACGTTTTAAGGATTATCTGTATAGCTCACAGATAGAATTTTCAAAACAATATCCCATAAAGTTTTGTTTATAATTATTTTCATATTATTTTTCTAAATGTTACCCACGTGTCTTATCCTGCAATAACTGTTCATGCGTGCTGTCATACGGATGGGATCTGCAGCTTGATGAATGCTTAAGCACCTAATAAAAACAGTTTGAACTCAAAATTCGAAATTACATCCTTCCTCATGCATGCTATTTATGCAGTCAGTAGCATTTATTATTATTATTATTATTATTATTATTATTATTATTATTATTATTTATTTTACATAGTGGCTGTCCGTGTAGTAAGGAGTGCTGGAGTTCTGGACAGCCAAAGTATAATTATAAGTACAACATTCTAGTTCTCTGTAGTTGTTGGTGGGATTAATTTATTTCCAGTATATGGGGAAAATTGTTTCGTGTTTGTCTGTCTCTGAATGTAACAGAGTAAGAGAGCAATGTCTACTTTCAGTCAACACAGTTAATCCTTAAGACTCCAATGTAATTACGTTCTGTGCTATACTCCCAATTCAGTTTTTTTTCATTGGCAAAGTGCTACATTTTCCTTCAGTATTTCCTTCTTTAAATGCATTTCGATTTACAAGCGGTTTAGGTAATTCTGGATATTTGAAGAAGCTGCATTCCTACCAGATTTTTCCCGCAGCCTCAGGTTGTTTCAAGCTTCCTTTCCATAAAGGTGGTAGTGGTGGAAATGGCTAGCAACCATGCATCTGTTTTTTAAAAAAGAAGGGTTAAGTCTCTAGTAGACATTCGGTGACACATTTTAATCTCTTTGGAGTTGATGAGCCATTCTCTTGCAATAGTTTGACATTTCAGCAATTTCTACAGTTAGGTATATAAGGGGACTAATCTTCCTCTCTACTGTGTAAATTATATTTTATCACCCTTTTCATTTTTTATGTAAGGTTATATTTGGATTCTAATCTCACTATTTTAAGGTAGCATAATTCAGGAATTCTTGTTTCAAATTAACTTCCACATTAATAAATTTCTAAGTTGACTTCATAACTGACCTTCTTATTTTAGGCTGATATTCCCCTCTTGCATTTTTCGTGGAGTTACGGTCTCAGGACAGAGCTTTGAGTGGGAGTTAATGTGAAAAATGGCACAGCACTTTGAAATAGCTAAGGGACATGCAATAAAATACAGAGAAATGATTTTCTGCTTAAAAGTATTTTGCAGCTATGCCACAGAGTGAAAATCAAACATGATGGTGATTGATTGCATGTTGATTACCTTCAACAAGAATTTACAGCAATTAGTTCTGTTTTGCTTTAGAGTATTGCCTGAATAAGAAATCCTTTAGGATTTGCTGAACATCCTGAATAACCGAGTGAAGACTTGCATTATTTTCTTCTTTATGCTTTTTCTCCAACAGCAGTTTAATGACGAGTTCTTGTTCATCCGATGACATTGATCAGGAAGAAATCCAGCTTGCTTTGCAGGCTGCTAAAATTGCCACCCGAGAAAAGATCAGATCCAGATTTCATGGCAGTAATGATCTTATTCACCGCCTTTTTGTCTGTATCTCAGGTATGAGAGTATCCTTTGTTCCGAATGTAAAAAATATTCATCTTTTTTTTTGTTTTTAACGTGCATAAATATGGTAGAACGGAAACAGAAGGGCTGTGTTTTGGACCCTAAGTTGCAGACTCGTCTAGAAAAACCTGTTACCTGATGGAGACCGACGTAAACAATCAGAGACACAGACATCTTAGATCTGTAATGACGAAGAGTTTGGGCATGCAATGGATTTGCCTTCGTAGTGCTTCCTTTTTCTTGGTGATGCCCTGTGTCTTCTGGGGAAGACGTTTGATGCAGCAGTTGTATTTTGACGCAAAGGAATCTCCCAGTGTTTTCTGCCAAAAGGACAAGGACGATACATACAGAATTGCAGCCAACATAAAAGCCAGAACATGGCTTGGTCATTATGGAAAATTACTTTAATGAATTTATCTATTTTTATTATGGACATGAGCTAATGATCCTGCAAAAATAAATACCAGGCCATTACCAGGCAACAGACAAGTTTAAATACCTTATTTTAAGGGATATGTAATAGTCTAGTAATGGTTTGTCTGTTTTTTTAAACTCCTAGGTGTTGCTGACCAGCTGCAGACAAACTATGCTAGTGATCTGAGAAGTATCTTAAAGACCTTGTTTGAAGTTATGGCAACCAAACCCGAAACAGAAGACAAGGAAAAACAAAAGAAAGGTGAAGAGATTAAAACAGTTTTTTTTTTCTATACTGAATTCCTCCTGGTAGCCCCATATGGATCTATGAGCTCTTTAACAAGAATTTCCTTAAAACTTTGTTAACTTTGGACAGGGCTCACAGTACAGTGATTTGAGCTAAGTTTAAAAAAAAAAAAGTCATGGAAATGGACTGTAAACAGGATGAAGTCATTGACGTTATATAGGATTATGTCTTGAGGCAAATGTTGAAAGATTTAAAGCCTTCAGAGTGCATCTGCTCTTGTCCATGTTTCTGTGTATAACAGAACAGTGTTTGTAGCCTATATGGTCATAATGTAATATATGCAGGGTTTAGACTTCACAGATTTTATTTTTTATTTTATTTTTTCTAGTACTATTTTACAATGGTCACATTTTAGTTTAGCAAGACAGGTGTCCTTTTTTTTTTTTTTCTGGAGTTTAAATAGCTATGTAAAAAGAGCAGGCTATAAGATTCAACATTCAAAGAAGAATAATGAAGAAATTGAAACTGCAGGGAATTATCACTAGGAAATGTATAGTAGGCAACAGTACTTAGCTGGAATAATTTCCAATGGATGAACTATAACCTAAAAAAAAAAAAGAAAACACATTGACAAAGGTAAGAATAAACGAAATAAGTGAATGAAAGTCAGGGACACTTGGGGTGATGCTTCTCTTTATGTGATTTGATGTGTGTGATACGCCTAGGGAATCTCTGGTTGGTCTCATCACCTACTTCTTTGTAAAGGATCCAAGTTAAAATCCAGGAAATAAAATATAGGATGCAGCAAAACAGGTAGAAGTAAGAGGACTGTATGTGCCATTATAACAACACCTTTCATTTCTGTTGTCATTTCAAAGAAGAATACAGGAGATTTTTAAATCTCTGTTTGTGTCAGGGTAAAGAAAAAGCAAGAAGTATAAAAAGGTACATGTAGATGCTCCTGTAATCTAATCCTGGAAGTCCTAACATGAATATTTTAAGTACAAATTGGGAAAATATGAATTCAAGTACCTTTTGGTTTGTTTTACAGTTAATCAGGGTTTAAGGAATGCAGCATTGGAAGACTGTGCTTTATGTCAAGAAAGTATATCATCCTCAGAACTTGCAGCAAAAGCCAGAGATGGGGACTTTGAAGGTACTTTCTTTTTTTCTGAGAAGAAAATGAGGCAACACTGTTGTATAAAAAAAAAATCATTAAAATGAAAAAAAAAAAAAAAACTTGTGAAGTTTGGCTCTGGAAAGTGAATATAAAATGTTGTGATTATATGGTTTAGAAACAAAGTCAGATGATAAACTGAGCATATATTTCTTTCAGAATTTTTTCTAGCATACTCATGAAACTGTGATCTGCAAATTGTCATATCCAGTATGAATGCATTTGTATCAGTGGGGAAAGATTCTGCACAGTAAAGGCTTTAACGTAGCGCGTGACACTACACGTGACAAGTCTCAGACAGCTGTGTATGATGCGATGCTCCAAGTAAGGTCATCTCAGCCAAACCTAAAGAGATCTTTTATATCCTTAGCTGTATGTGGAGGTGCTACTTTTTTCCCCAGTAGAAGTACCTTCCATATTTTCTACACATCTATCTCTGAGGAAAATGATCAAAATATTGGGGTTATTGTTTTCCTGTTCTTCACCATATTACTTCAAAGTAGGGAAAAGATGGTTCTCGTAAGTGTTCTGAGGGTACTTAAATCTCACTGAATGCATGGTAAGAGTGAAGAGAAGTGTATATGTAAGTCTCAAAGTTTGGGTTGGGATTCAAGCATTCTGAGAGCTCAGAAGTTTTTTGTTTTTTTGTTTTAAATCTGAGCTGCAGGCGTGCTTAGGAACCAGTTATGGACTGTAGCCCTAGTATAGTAAACATGGCATAAAAAATGGATTAAAAGAAATCAAAGCTCTTGCAGTCAAAGAATAAGAGAAGAGAAATAGATGTATGAGAGAGAGCAAACAAGAAAGCAATTGACTTTGATCTTCAGGGCTGGATGGTGATTTCATCACACCGGGAGCCCAGTTATTGGAGAGGTGCTGTCTCTGGTCAGGGTCCCTGCTCAGGTGAGAAATACTAGATAACTATAAACTGTGAAATTGTACCTAAACTTCACTGAATTTCAGGTGTGCATTAATTTTGCCATGCTTTAAAACTTTGTTCTGTTGTTGTCTATTTGTCTATGTACGCCAGTGTTCTACCAGTCACATTTTGAATCCAGGATGATAAGTGAGTGATGAGCAATGCACATCTCAGCTTGTATGCAGAAGGGGATGACCAACAGACAAGAAATGTTAGTTCATGGCTTTTGTAATAAAGATCAGAGATCGCAGGAAAAAAAAAAACAACCCTCTTAAAGATTAGATTTTAGAGAAATAAGTTGTTTTGTGCTTATATAAAACTCATGGATTGCTTGCTAACCCTTCTTCTGAAGCTGCAGGCTAAAAGATTTCAAATTTAATCTATTCATTTAGAACAGCAGGCCTAATTTATGTATAATGCACTGTAGAAAAATTATCTCTTCTGGAGGAAGATGATTTGGGGGCAGATAAAGAACGATTCAGAATAATTTTAATTGATTTTTCTATTGTGCCATAATTCAGAATGTGACAGAAGGCACAGTAAAGAACAAATCTTTAAGCAAAATATCTACTGTATACAGGCTGTAGTGGAAATGAATGCAGGAGATGATTCACTCCCTACCATTTCAGTTCATATTCTTTTGTTTTGAATCGATGCCTGATGGTGTCAGTAAATTTGACTTCCAGAACTTGAAAGCAAGTTCTTCTGAACTGCAGGGTGCTGAATAACCTTCTCACAGTGAATGTACATTTTGTCAAAGCAAAGTCAGTTCATTTCTGTGGCATGTTATTCAGCTTTTAAGGTTCGAGGGGAAGGTTTTGTGTTTGGAGATGCTCAGCCTCTGGCTTGGGATGCTGTTTATTGAAATAGAGGACAACAGTCTGGGTGCTCAGGTGATGTTATGGCTGGCTGTGTCAGAGTATGGTAAGAAGAAATCTTCGGCGTTACGTACTGGGAGCTCCAATAGCCCCTGCAGCACCCAGGCAGTGTAAATCAATCATGTCCCTGCCTGAAGCGAATGGTAAAACCCAACCTGTAGTATTAATAACATATGCAGGTAACTACAGCAAAACAGCCCCCTGACACCACCTTTGTTTGGAAACAGCATGTGTTTCATGTATGTCTGCATGACAGAAAGCAGAGCCTTGTGAGAAAATCAAGTCCCTTTTGAATAAGTAGACTTGGATCCCAGAATCAGCTTGACTGCCTTGACACCACGTTTTGCCGTACTGACACAGGGCAGCACCCCCTGAGCAGGGCCAATCAGCCTGTGTGCCTGTGCTCCTGCAGTTACTCTGCTTTTGGTACCTGTCCTTGCTCACCAGGAAGGCTTGGACACGTCTAAATCAATCTCCTTGCAGCATTCTTTGGGAGTCTTATTTGGTTTGTGTGTAAGTGGTTATGCTATAAATACCTACTTGTACAAATCAGTCCAGCTCCTCTGACTGTGTAAACTTAGCTTTCGGATTGGCTGATGGGCAGGACTTCTTAGTTGGAATGAGGCATGTATCACAGAAATACAGAATCACAGAGTGGTTGAGGTAGGAAGGCACCTCTGGAGGCCGTCTGCTCCAAGCCCTGCCCCAGCAGGGCCACCCAGAGCAGGGTGCCCAGCACCACGTCCAGGCAGCTTTTGAAGCTCTCCGAGGAGGAGACTCCACAACCTCTCTGGGCAGCCTGTACCAGTGCTTGGTCACCTGCACAATAAAGAAGTGCCTCCTGATGTTCAGAGGGAACCTCCTGTGTTCCAGTTTGTGCCCACTGCCTCTTGTCCTGGCACTGGGCACCACTGAGAAGAGCCTGGCTCTGTCTTCTTTGCACCTTCCCTTCAGATATTTATAGACATCGATGAGATTCCCCCCGAGCCTTCTCTTCTCCAGGCTGAACAGTCCCAGCTCTCTCAGCCTCTCCTCACCGGAGAGGTGCTCCAGTCTCTTCATTGTCATGGTGGCTCTTCCTTAGACTGTTTACAGTCCAGGTCTCTTGTTACAGGGGAGCATCACAAGAAGAGAGAGGGTGCTGGGAAGCATGGAGATGAGCTCTGCCTTCCAAACCAGAACAAACCAAGAAAGGCCTACAAAAAGGGGCATCTGAAGTGGATCAATTTATTGAACTTGTGGGAACTGTAGAAACATCCATCCTTCAATACATTCCAGACTCCTGCCCCTTCAGGCACAGGTCACAAGGTGTCATTGCTGGCAGTGCCCTACAGACTTTTTTCTACTACCTATCACTGAGGTGTGCAGTGATAGCTAATGGGATACATCTTTTGCTGTCTCTAAAGCATCCAGCACGATGCATAAACTATAAGCAGTATTTTACCCTCAGCAGCCATGTGTTCCCACCCCCCACATACCTTATAACACCTCCCCACCTATCTCATTTTTGCAGGTCACTGCTAGTTAGGATAACCTTTGCTGCATGAACGGTATTCCCCATTTGTTGCAACAAGCCTGATGGGTTCATCCTTCAGCCTGAAGCTGGGCCACAGGCCACCAACATGAATACACTGCAGTTGTCGTTGTAAATGGATTCGATGCTGATTGTTGCACCAATCTGTTGACATCATTGCACCAAAATTAATTATATCCATTTTTCTACATCATTTCTACACTTCAGGTCACTCAGTGATTTCAACAGAAAGTGAAAACAATTTAAAGTGAATGAGCACATTGGTAGTTCCTCCCTTCTGCCATCATGGCAGAGCACAAGCATGTATCAAATTGAGAAAGTCCAGCAAGCTACCTGCCAGGAAAGCTTTTTCCAATTATCAAATAAAACTCTCTTACCAAAAGTGCCAAATGTTTAAGATTGCATCCAATCAGTGTTAATAATAATAATAAAAAAAGCAAGCCTAGCAACCCAAACAAATAAATGAATTGTGTTAAGATTTTTCTGAAGGTTCCAGCCTCTACTCAGATTATGAAGATGAATCACTTGTTTTTGTCAGATTTCTCATTCTTACTCTGTATCAAACTCACCAGCTGGTCTGGGTTATAAAACAAATATGAATGCGTATTATGAGCCAACTGACATTGGCAAGGGTATAAGAGTTGAATGCTGTGACCTTCTGAAGGTTGAAATACGATATACTACAGATTAATTAGCATTCCAAAACAGAAGCATTTTCATTTTCTAAAGTCCAGATGAGCCTGTGGTGTATATATTCATCTTTGCTTTCCTAGTGCTTGAGGATTTTTTTTTTGAGGAAGCATATGTATTTATAATTTATAGATGTAAAAAGCAGTCTATTTTTTTTAGAGAGAGAATATAAAGCAAATGCATTTATACTTTCCTAGAATATAAGATGAATGTATACAATTTTTCATAAATGAGTTTTAAATGTAATATAATTGCCCTGATACGCCCTGGTCATATGATGGAGAAGGTGGCTAGTAGGTATGAAGTTCTGTATATAAACTCAAAGCAAAAGGTAGTGGCAGCTGATCGTTAAAAGCAGGTTAGGTTCTTTGCTAGAAGATGAGGACACCAGGGTGCTTGCTCTGAATTAGTGATAGCACAGGGAGAAAGGTTATTGTGAAGTTCCCAAGCTCTGGCATGGGACAAGCCAGTCAGATAATAAACTGACCAAGAAGTTTGCATGGGACTAGGAGTGGGCCTCATGGGTCACATGCAAATTAAAGCAAACCTTCACATTTGAAAATGTGAGAAATCTACTTTTCAGTTAAGCTGGTTTAAATGTATCCCAGCTGGGACAGGGCTGCGTTGCTCCTAGAGACTTCAGTATCTAGTACAGCTTTTTAAAACAACAACAACAAAAAAAAACATTGAGAACATAGAAATTTGATGTCTTTATGCAGTTTGTGTGTCTGGGATCAGGTTTCCAGTTGCAACACAAAATTTGCTTTGTATTTGCCTACAGTTTCCCATATATATATATATATATGTGTGTGTATATATGTGTATATATATATGTGTGTGTGTGTATTATATATATATAAAGTAACTTCTTTGTTTTGTTAAGCATTTTTATGTATTCATTCCTTCATCAATCTGTTACTGTGATCAAGCATAAATCCCTGCTCACCACATCTGGGATTGAGGAAAGGTGAATATTTTTAATTTGTCAATGTCATGAAGCTACAGGCCAGCTAAAAAAGCGAATTACATTTCTGGTCTAGGAATAAGCATGAGACATTTAAAAATTGGAAGATTTTTCTCAGGGAAAACCAGTAAGCATTATGAAGCTGTTTGTGCTCCGCAAAAATATTTGCGGTAACATCCCACTTCTCTCTACAGCCATACATTCATTTTCACTCCCTGTCCCTCTCACATTTATACAGAACCGCCTTGCTCGCTGCCACCTAGTCATAACTCCAGCCATAATGCATTTGCTGTGGCTGCCAGTACAAATAACTGTTAGTGCCAAGTGGTGTTAGCATCTGTTTGCTGCACAACAGCACACTATTTCTCCTTGATCCCTTTCCATCTCATAAAGTTCCAGCCCACCCACTTTTGTCTAGTCGCAACTCCTTGCTGCTCTCCAACCAGCCGCGCTAGCACAATTCAGTAATTTATGGTCCCAAGGCTTGAGCTCTTGTTTGTGTTGCCATCTGAAGTCACAAGGTCAAGAAAGACCGCCCATGCTACTGTATGTGCAGAGTGTAATCACTATGGGTCTAGAATTAGCTGTCAACCCTAGCTGAAAGCTTCAATTTTTCTTTTGTCCTCTACACACCTTTGGCTACTCTATTATTTATAATGATGACCAGCAATGTTTTCTAAATGAAGGAAGTTAAATTGTTGCACAGCTCAGTGGCCAAACGTATTCTGTCTGTATAACTTCTTACTTTTTTCTTAATCAGCAGCTCTGCTTGCATTGTGCAAGTGCAAGAGAAAAATTTAGCATAAAGTAATGAGGCACTGTTTTATAGTCAACTGAGCGTACTTAATCATGCACGTAAGATTACGGGATTTGCAAATGTTCAGATTTCAGGTAGTATTGCAGTAACGTGGTGTGACTTATGTTTTAAAAACTTGCTCCCAGTCTCTTACCCTTTCAAAGACTATCCCTCTCTGTCAGCACAGTGTGGAACTTGAGACTTCATGGCAGGAGGTGAAAACAACCCACAGGTGCTGTAAAGCACAGGCTTATTTGACTCCACAGTGACATAATTGAGATTTTGATTAAGTTTGAATTTTCTTTGTCTTAAAAATACATGTTTTGAGTGTTCTGCTGGCATGTAGTGTGTAGATACACAGTATCAACTTGATTCTAGTTTTCAGAACCTAAGTCAAGAATGTCATTAGAAAATTATTTAGAATCTAAATGGGTGTTAATATACTATATAATTTTTAAATCTCAAATTTTAGGCTTCAGAATATATTTTATTCCATATTCTGAAGAGAAAACTAGATTTAAAAAAAGGGGGGAATGCTCAGGGAGAAACCTAGAAGATAACGGTTCTCTAATTGTGGGTAGCTGTTACAAGGGAATCCTCGTAATGGTTATACGGAAGATCCAGATTTCAGGGTCATCTGATTTAAATTAAATAATAATAATAATAATAATAATAAATGATAATAATAATAATAATAATAATAATAAAGAACCATATCCTAGTGGAAGTCGGTGTTTTCTATCAGAGTTACTTCATTTTATGTAAATAAATAATTATTCGGCCCGAAGAATGAGTTGCTGGTCATGCACCTGTACAGAACAGATACAGGATGTCATTGTTCAAGATAGTGCTGAATCAGGCAGAGCAGAGGCTGGAGCCAAAGTCTGCAAAGCTCCATGCTTTGATCAAAGCTTTCTAGGTTTGTGCAGAGATTCCATTGTAAGAGAGCCATTTGACAAAGCTGTCCTTGAAGCTAATAAGTCTGTACCTCTGTTTTTGCCCTCACCTCCCCCCTGCCCCACTTTTCATCAAATAATATTATTGAAGCAGAAAATTATTTTAATTGAAAAATTTCAAGCCAGCTGTAATCAACACTAAATCTACTGAGCAAGGGAAAAGATTACTTTGGTACAATTGCCTCCAAGGAATCTTACATAAAAGTTGGAGACTGCCCAGAATGACATGTGGAAAATTAAATGTCAGACAGGAAAAAAGGGTTCAGCTTACCGTGGTAGTTGAACTGGAGGTAAAGTCATGTCACCTTAGTTTTCTACTTTCCGTACTTAAAACTGTAAGAATTTACCGTGCGTCACAATTCCTGCCTCCATCAGAAGAGCTACAGCAAGGCGATCTGACCTTTTTTGCAGCTGTGAGGATAATGCATGCTGATGGCTGCAGCGGTGTAACTTCCACAGGGTGCCATAGGAGCAGCCCTCTCTAAGGTTAGTTTGGTAAAAGTATAATCAGGGTTGTGCATGAAGTGCTCCAAAATCTAATACGCGTTGATCCAGGAGGAACTTTCAGTTTGAGTTCTGCATTACGGTTATTTGATAAAAACAGAAGATGCAGAAAGGGCCCATCCTCTGAACTGTCTGGCCATAAAGCAGGCACTGTCACGAGCTTAGGGTTTAGCAGTTGCTCCTCAACAGGGAGTACATGCTTTCTGATTTATTTTCTTTCAGAGTATAGATTTGCAAGATAAGGGAATTTGCAAGCTCTGACAATTTTTGGGATTTTTTCTTCCCATCTCATCCAGTCTCTTGTGTCTCAGCACCACCAAATGAACTCATGCTTTCTGTAAAGGTTCAGTGTTATTTCAGAGCTGCGTGGCTCTATGTTGTCAAAACTTGGATTTGGACAGTATACTCATAGGAGTCAGGGTTCAGTTTTTAATTTTGGTCTTTGTGTTCAGAGTTGCTGTTGCCAAATGTCCATCCCAGCAGGACTGAGCTCTAACTAGGGAATACACTGGCAATGTACCCTGATGTTGTTTGAATCAACACTGTTGATGGATCCAGGTGCAGGCTCTCTTCTCCGTGTGCTTTGTGGCACAGAGATGTTATCCTCCGTTTTCCTTGTCAGATTAGATAGATTGCAGCAGTTGTGTTGCACACATTTAAGCAAAATAAATTCACATGTGCTTTTTGACAGTGTTTCCAGCATCTGATTTTTATCGTGATTATGCTGCTCTTAAAGCTCCAGCATCTTGGATTTATGTGAGATTTTTAACTTTCATAGCACAGAATGAACTTTTTTTAGCTAATGAGGTTGCAGAGGCATGTGAAGGTGAATTCTAAAAGCTGCAGTATAAAAATGAAACAAAAGACCGTAATATTTTGTGATTTATTGGCTATCATAATGCAAGATTTTTGAACAGTTAGGAGCTGCGAATACTGTTTCTCTTTTTTTTAATGTATTTTTCAGTCTTCACACTATTTCATTTTATCTTGAGCCTTTAATTTTTTTTTGCTTTCTCTAAACTTACACTTCTTATTCATTAAAATACTTGTTTCGCTTCCTTTCTCTGCCTTTTTCCTGTACATGCTTTTTATGTTTTCTTCTAAAATTTATTTCTGTACTCTGTCTCGTTAGTCCCTTCCCTCCCTTCCTCCTCCTCTTTGATGTTTGTGCTGTGGTCTTCATCTGTTTCCCAACAGATTTCTCTTAGCTCTTATTGCGTGATGAAGCAGTGGGCCAATTAGCCCCCGAACCAGCCTTTCCCTCCATGCCTTGTGCAATCCCTGAAGCACAGACAGATACTGCTCTAGAGACTGGATGTTTCCATCCGCTGCTGCGTGCAGAGCTAATGGAGCAGCGTAGCCTGGAGAAGGACCGTAACAGAAGAAGCCTACGGGTACAGTGCTGCTGCTCTGCTTCCAGCGTGTCTTCAGGATAATGCTGTGGGTTTAATCTGTGTAACTCACTGTGCTCCTCGTGTGGAAGCTTTATACCCTCATGAGGCTGCTCTTCAGAGAGCATTTCAAAAACCAGTTCTATAAAAAGCCCGATGACTCAGTCATTAGTGTATGTAAGTCAGGAAGGCTGCTCCCAAGGTTGAGTGAGATGAGGCTTGAGATGGGGACCTAAAAGTGCTGGTCCCATCGCACTGGGGCCTGCACGGGCTCAGAGAGGCTGAGTCATTCACAGCCTGTCCTTCCTGCAAGTGCTGCACGCCTCCGCTGCAGTCCAGGGTTGCGTTTAATTTCCGAGCAAGTGCATAATCTCAAAATGAAGCCTCTGTGTTTGTATTTGGTGTAGGGATTTTTTTCAGTCACATACGGAAGCAAAAGCATAGGGCTAATAGCCAGCAAGTTTCTTATTTCAAGTGTTATTTCACCATGGCACGCACCACCCTATGATTTTGGGCAAGACATTTCTCCCCTGATTTTTCCCCACATAGACTAGTGACTGTAGCCGGGGGATGAGGATGAAAGCAGATAACGTGTGTACAGCACGCTGAATGTTAAAAGCTGTTACGTAAGGAAGTGTTACTATTTGGGGGTGTGCTGCAGTGCAGCTGATCTCGGCACGAGGAATTTGGATGTTAGGAGGGCACCAGAACCCAGAAGCAATGGGGCACAGTGCTGGTTGTGTGGCCCTGGGTGCCTTACTGCGTTGAGTCGCTGTATGGGGAGAAGGTGCCCTTTGGCTCGTTCTGCTGGTGCGTTAATTTTAGAGTGGTGAATTGGCTGACGTGATACCGACTTGAAAGTAAAAAGTATTCCTCTAATTTGGAAGAGTGTGCTATAGAGGGTTATGCCGCTTTTATACACTGAACGCCAGTGAGATGTGTTTTGTTTTTTTTAATTTTTGTATTAAACAATTATTAAAACAAAGTTTGCAGATGAATTCATCTGGCAGTCAAGTAATTGTGTAACTATGGATTATATGATCATTACGAGTTTATAAGGTCAGTATTTATCAAAATACTTTTGCTGTTTCTGTGGGGGTTTTTTTGGCGATTTTTTTCTTTTTATTTAGCACTGGAGATAATTAAATCCCTCTAAGGTCAATTAAAAAGTAACTTTTTCAACGATGCATATGAAGGGCAACAATTAGAGAAAAGCAAACAAACCAAAACCCAAATGGTAAACATCTGCTGATAAGAAAGCTGCTTTCTGCTGATGAGCTTAGAGTCTTTGTGGTGGAGTTGTGTTGGCTTATGATGTGTCTGGACTAATCACAATCTGAGGAAAGGAGTGATTGTGGTATGAGCTGCTCCAGAAGCTTCAATTCGTATTGCCCTGCTGCAGTCTGCACAAAAAGGGTCTGTGTTCTGTGGCTTTTCTGTGAATGCTAAAATTGGTAACTGGCTGCATAGGTAGCAAAGTAGACAACTTACCAAACTACTTCCACTGGCCCTCTGTTCATATGGGAGGGAGACTTGATGGCACACAGCTTGAATAACTTCTAAATTTTGCTGTCTTTAAAATTAGCGTGAATCAAGGGGATGGCTAAATCCCTGACAACATAATCAAGGCTGTGTAGTCTAACGGCAATTTATAAATAGAAATATCTTTATTGGCTCAGTTATTTTGTATATGTGATAACCCAAAGGACCTCCTGGATGGAGAACATGGAGATGGTCCAAGGCCAGCTGGCCTGCCATGATTTCAGACCAGATAATCCCATGGAAGTGATACGAAGTTTTCAGTGTCAGCATCACAGATCGATTTTAGGAGTGAGTTTCACTGGACAGGTTACATGTAGTAGCTGGGGAGGTTGCAGCGAGGAGAAGAATGGACAGGAAAATCCTCTGGTTTCACTGACATTAATGCTTCGACTTAAGCTGGCAGTGCTGCCTCTCCCAGGCCTCAGGAAAGCCTGGCTTTAAATGGGATTTTGTGGCCTTATGTCCCCACAGAGCACTTCCTGCTGAACTACTCTGTTGTTCCAAGGGATGAGGTGAAGGCTGCTATGTGCAGTCCTCTTTTTTTTTTTTTTTCCTCTCTCTACCACAGAGGCCATTTCTCTGTACATAGACTTTGGTTTTGATTGCTCTCCCTGAAATTGTAACCTTTATCAGTCCGGTTAATTTATTAAATAAAAGATTACTTCCTTAACTAGTTTAATTTACAAAATAGTTTGAGGAGCTTATAAAAGCTGAGTCCAAATTTGAAGTTCTATTCAGGTTTTTTTATCTGTCTGCTTTTTGAACATTTTCTGCATTCAATCGTATATCCTTTTTTAAATTTGACAAGTGTTGCAATATGACAAACGCAGAAAAACTGGTCATGGTTACATTTGACTGATGAATATAATGGAATGAGCTGGATTTTTCATTTAATTATCTTCTTTCTGTCTGTAGCTGTTGTCCACTTGACCTCTGTATTAAGTGCACCATATATTTTGTTGTTTGATAATATGCTCCTTGAGGCAGGGATCTTGCTTGTCAGGTTTATAAATCAGCAATTGCCTGGATTGCATACTGTAAATAATACTTGGAGAGAAGCTGCATATGGGGAACTTGGGTAAATACGTCCAGCAGTTTGTGTCCATGGATTCCTTCTGGATAGAACTTGGCTTGCCCTTGATTAGACTTGTATTAACTTAATTAAGCAATCAGTTACATCATTTCTACACTCATAATTTTAGACTCTTGGAGGTCATGTCAGCCTGTCACTAGCAGAAGCAGCTCAACAGAAGCGAGCCTAACAGATTCTGCTTTGCGAAAAACAAATCATTTCACTGCTTGGCTTTTATGAGAGGTTATAGAGCTCACAGGAAAAATAAACAATTGAAACATGCTGTTAGGGATGATGGTCGAGTTCTTTTTCTGCTAAGTCTTGCACACGTAATTTTGTGTATTTGCTTTAGTTGCTGGTAAGGCAGGCTTCCAGGAAGAGTACTGATAGTGTAGCAGAGAGTAACCAGGCTCTGAGTTGATTATCTGTAGAGTTGCTTGCCTAATTGTAGAAAAAGCAGCCAACTTTCCTGTGGGAAGGGCTGAAGAAGCTGGGAATGGTCTCAGCTCTCAGCTTGCTTTGGTGGCTGGTTGCATCGTCAAAAACACCTGTGCTCCAGCTCAGGTTAATAGTCTCCTGTCTTCATACTTTATTTTCCTATCTGCGTCTCCCTGCCACTTCCACTGGAATAGGCTGCATTTCATTTCGAGCCCAAAGCTGCCGTGCGGTGTTTGTTTCGATGCCAGCTGTGCTCTGCCCCAGAGGTGGCTGCCTTGTGGGGAAGTGGGGATGAGCCCCCCCTTGTCATTCCTCAGCTTACCCACCTGCCTGCTCACGAAGCACCTTGAGAAACCTAGATGAAAGCAGCTGTTATATTTTATCCTCCCTGCTCCCTGGAGGACCTGGTAATCACATGTTTGGTTTTATTCCCTTTTGATTTATCTTCCCTTTTGTTGCTGTGTTTCTGACAGATCCTCCTGACTGGGTTCCAGATGAAGTCTGCAGCTACTGCACTGCCTGCAAGGCTCCCTTCACGGTCATTCGCAGGAAGCACCACTGTAGGAGCTGTGGCAAGGTAATGACTCGGTCAAACGTGTGAGAAACTATCGGTCGGAGAGCAGCGAATTCACGCATACCACAGGAACTCAGCTGCACAGCAAAATGTGTGCTCTTGCCCGAGATTTTCAAGTGACAAGTGGTTTCATATGTTTTCATACAATCTCCTCTCCCCTTTCTTGAAATCAGTTTTGTCCCACCCAGTTCTTCAAGGAACTAAAGTGAAATCTCCCTCTTGTTTTTCAGATCTTCTGTTCCCGCTGTTCCTCTCACTCTGCTCCATTACCTCGTTATGGTCAGATGAAGCCTGTCCGTGTTTGCACTCACTGTTACATGTTCCATGTCACTCCTTTCTATAGTGACAAAGCTGGTATCTGACGTATTAAACTACTGGTGTGTCTACTGGAGTCTTACATGGACTGATGTATTTGACCTAAGCCAAGACTTAACTTGAAAGAGGGACCCTGTGAGGGTGTGTAAGCTTTGACATCCATTATTATAAATTTTGTACAGACAGTTTTTATTGCATTTTACTAAGCTGCTAAAGGGAAGTATGAAGCGTCTGTAGCTCTAAGGCTGCAGTACAGTCTTCCATAAATTTAAAACATTAATGTTACGATGCCATATGCAGAACAAATGCACTGTGTGGAAAGAAATAGGGCTCCGAGAATTGAACAAGCGTTGCTGCTTATCTTACATGCTAAGAACAGAGTAGGCGGTTAACTATTTCATCACAGCAAATCAGCCCCAAAGCTCGGACACTTCTGTGCTTACTAGAATTCCAGCATGGCTGTGGATGTCAGCTCTCTCCCTCCTGTTGCTGTTTAACTCGCCCATTACTAGGTTTTGCTACCTATGCTAGGATTAATTACAGCAAAAATATTTCGAATCCATCTTCAGTATTTATGAAGGCAAAACTTTCTTTGAATCACAGAGGAAGCACTGAAGGTCCTGAAGCTGTATATTTCTGTTGCCTTTCATTTACTGAGCAGAGCAATAACTCCCAAGTTGTCTTTTAAAGAATAAGATTTATAACTTCTAATTCCATATTTTGAGAGTTTGGAATTATTTATAATCTGCATCACTTATGCTAAATCCTGTTAATAGAAGTATAAGACAGAGCTTTGGTTTCTATATCAACACTTAAAATGTAACTAAACTTCAGAGGAAACGATTACAAATCAATGAATTAATATTAAAGTACATATTTTTGGAAGGGTTTAGCAGCAGAATTCAGTATTGTGACAAATGATTTATCCCATGCTGAGTTTTTAAAATGATTTATAAAAGGCAAATATGTAATGATATATTGGAAAGGTCCTACAGAATGGTCAACCAGAGAAGGGTTCTTGTTGTCCACATTTGGCAGAGTAACTGTGTAAAATATTGCATACTGTTACTTCACTCATGCTAACAACTCAGAAGACATTTGTATTTATTTGAAACACCAGGGAATAATTTTTATTTCCACTTGGAGAGGAAAGAAATAAGATTCACATGGATTCATGCTATGATCTTGCACAACCTATTTTGCAGTAAGAGCTCCCTGAGCACCGAGGTTTTAAAGATGTCTGGACATGCTTTGAGCTAGCCACATTAAAAGCAAGACACTGTGTGCTGTGGTTACAGAGGAAATGAGATCAAGAGCTCTTTGCTGTATCCCCTTTCCTGATGTGCAGTGTTACACAGTGTGTTTCAAACTGATAAATACAAAAACAGACGAGGAAGTTGTTTGCGGTATCATGCTCGAGAAAGATCGTCGTTCAAAATGATAAAGCAAAACTGGCCAGTGTGATTTTTTTTTTTTTTTTTTGTGGACATTCCCTTTGTTATGTGGTTTTATATTAAGTGTTGATGAGCCATATAAAGGTATAACAGTTTGACACTACTGTTGTTTTGAATCAGATGAAACAGCTTCACCTAGTTTATGTGTAATGCACAAGCCTTATGATGCTGTTTGTAGACAATGTCAGCTAGAATGTGTTGTCCTCACCTTATTTATATTTTTATTATTATTATTTCGCTGAAATTCCTTCCACGGAATCCTTGAGTTGGAGTGTCAGCATTCACCAGAGTTTGGAAAGGCACGGGGTGGGTGTTTGGTGGGAGGTGAGTAACGTGGTGCAAGCAATGATACTTATTCAGGCTTAAATCTCAGGCTTCACATTGCAATGATTATTGCAGTTTTATTTTTAGAAAAAAAAAAAAACAACAAATGTAATGCTTCTTTTATAGGGTAAAAAAATACAACAAACTTCAGTTGTGAAATAAATATGCACAAAAAGTTGCTTCTGTGAAAAAAAGAATCTTATTTAATGGACTGAATATTTATTCAAGCTTGTTTTTATTTTGTAAATGCTGTAATTCAGAATCATTTCCATAAATATGATATTTAAAGATCTCAGACACTATAGTTTCTTATGTAAATACAGACTCCTATTTCTCTTACTGAAAAGCACAATGACTATATCAATACTAATATACATTTGCCTCAAGGAAGACTTTCATCTTGTAATCTCTTCAGATAATTAAAATGTCAGGACTTTCTACTTCCATGTGCTGCATTGCTCTTTCATTTCTGGGTCTGTTTACATGTAGTGACAGCTGCCATCCTGTCAAATAAGCTGCCCTTAATTCTTTCTCACTTTGCCCACTTTGCAAACAACACGAAAGAAATGAGTTTAAATGTGAGAGTGGAAGTCACCCTTACGGAGAGGGGGTGACAAATCAGCACCAGCCTGTCACTTAACGTGCTTTGTGCTGTCCCTTGCCACAGGCTGAGAATCTCCCTTCCCGAACTGTCTGGTGTCAGCGGCCACTTCACACATTAGGCATATTTGATCTGCCTGTGTCAAATCTGAGTGATCTGTTCTGCGAGTGATACAAATCTGCAGTGAAAATACTGCTCCTTGGATCTCCCGGCACAGTTAAACTTAGGCAGCATAAATGCCCAGTGCTGACCTGTTCTGCTCCGTGTATGAGATGTAACTGTTGGAGGGTTCACGGTTTTGTTTTTTCCCCAGAGGATTTAATGCATGTCTTTGGGATGCCATTTCACTGAAGAAAAACCACTTTACAGCTCTGTGACATTAAGATGTTAGTGGTGCAACAACAGGAAAATTTTATGGGAAGTCTGCACGCAAGTTTAAGATTGCAGTTGAATTAACATACATAGTATTTATGGGCAAATAATGCTGCCTTAAGGTGTTTATAAATAAATGAACAGTAGAACTTTATCCCAAAGGGCCTTTTTAATGAAATTCACATTGCTTCAGTGTTTGTCAGAAGTGAGGGAAAAACCACAGCAGTGTGTTGCACTGCAGTTTTCCATTCGTTTCAGGGGTGCTACAGAGGGAGCGGTGCAGGATAATGAGGTAAAAGCAACATCGCCGATGGTGGCGGTAATTCACCCGGTGCTGGCCTTGCCTGCCTGCCAGCTTCCCTCCCATCCAGGCTGTTTTCAGAAAAAGTTTACGATACGTTCGGAAATGATCCTCTCTGGCTCTGTACGAGTGACGCAGTGCTTCCTGCTGTCAAGGCTTGTGAAGGGAGGTGGGATGTCAGCTTCAAAAAGGAGAAGAAAGGAGCTTCAACAAAAGATCTCTGCTTTCAGAGAACACTCCTGTCCAGAAGGCTCAAAAATACTTGAGAGGTTACAGGGCAGCTCAGGGAGGAGGAAGCTGGGTGGAAGTGATGGGCAAGGAGAATGATGTCTAAACTGGGAGGAAGAAGGGGGTGGTTGGGGTGCATGCGTTGTGCCTGGACGCAGAGGGGGGACCCGAAAGGCCGGCTGTGGACGTGGTGGAAGGAGGGGGACCTGACTGTAGGAAAGCTTGAAGCACGGCCACATCACGGTCGTTCCTGGGAGCTGGAGGAGAACACCGGCGTTCTCAGTGCCTCGTCCCCAGCTGAACTCCCTGTCAGTTTATGCAAAGTCAAAGCTGCTGGGTCTGCATCCTCTGGTTTCCTTGGCAACCCCCGATAGCATCTCCTCAGCGAGTGCCAAGGCTGCAGCACTCCCTTCCTGTGCGCGGAGGCTTCTGCTTTCTGCTTCGTCAGAGGGATTGCGATCGCCTGAACGTCTTCATTTGTAACGATGAGCTGCTGTGCTGCAGAGCCAGATGCTTACTGTGAACTCTCTTTTCTGACAGTGACATTTTACCCAATGATGCTGTATTTATTATGCTTGTCTGGAAGAGATCTCTTCTGTGGACATCCTTTAGGGTATTTTTTAGGGTCCTTCAGCTGTTTTTTCCCTCTCTCACCCTTCCCCCCACCTCATCATCCAACTTTCGGTTTCTGCTGTGTGGAAACCAGACACCTTCTGATGTGGCCTCATCGCTGTCTCGCAGCTAGTGAAGTACCAGAGGCCATGTTCCACAATTCAAGGAGCCTTCCTTCTGCTGCTGCTTGCTGATCTTCCCCCTCAAGTTCCCAGGCACAGGCTCATTTCAAACCCTCGTTCGGTGTCCTTGTACCTGCTACACGAGTCCTTCCAGGGTTTTGCACCAGGGTGTTGCCCTGCAGTACTCCAAGTCCTGCAGCGTTCCTTTGCTTTGCAGAGGAGGAAGGACAGATCTCACAGCTCAGGTTTTAACAGCTAGTAGCGAATGATAGATATTACAAAGATTTGCATTTGATAGATATTGCATATTGATATTTGCATATTGATATTGCAAAGGTTTTGCATTTGGCTGTCTCTTCCTTGTTCTTAAACCAAAATATGGCAATATATTAAGCCAAAAGGATGAAGAGGAGACTTGTTACAGCAAATCTGGAAATGGGAAGGTAATACTTTAATGAAATAATTGGTCTCTGAAAACAAGCTGTAACTGCGTGTGCTAGGAATGCTGGGGCTATTTCATTTCTTGTGTCCACTAACCATGAAGGCTCTGAAGTCTGAAGCACAGGCCCAGATCTTCCCTCCTGTTCCGCTCAGTGGTATGAAGTTGATTTGTTGTTTTCTGCCCAGTATTGCTCTGCAAACAGCAACCGAGGGGTTGCTGTTAGGGGTCTGACCGAGCTTGTCCGCAAAAGAGAAAATTCCCTGGAGCCTGAGGTGCTGCAGCCAACAGCGGAGGCCTCCAGACCTCCTTCCTCCTGCTTCGGCCGTGTCTGAGCAGTGGCAATGGGCACCCGTGGGCACAGGCTGGCGCTGGTGGCTGGTCCCTAAGGGATGCTGCCACCCGCTCTTTCTCGGGAGCAAGGGACACCAGGCACAGCTGCGGTGCGAGGGCCACAGTGCCTGGGAACTGCAGAGCCCGCCAGCTTCGAGCTGTAACCATCTCAGCTAGTACAGAGGTTTTATTTTCTGAAAACAACCGGTGCCAAGCATTCATACCGCTTGAGCAAGCACTGAGCCCATGCGTTATTCCAGAAAATCTTATTTACATATTTTTGCAGTTTTCCATAGTTCTTTACAGGGCAATAAAATGTTGTTACTGCCATGACTTTTTTATTCTCTGAGTTAATAATAAAAAAGAAATAAAACTGCAGTAGGGAGGGTGTTTGAGGTGACTACTTTCTAGGTAATATTTCAGCAGTGCCCAGCTTTCAGGTTTTTAGCTGGAATTAGGCTGTGGTTGTGCTGAGCCTGTCAGGCTGGGGGAAGATGCTTTGAAGAAATAGTCCTGAATAGAGTTAGTGCTGAGAAGTGCTGCGTGATGACTTCCCGTAAGACGTGCTGAGAACGACAGTTGTGGTTTAACCCCAGCAGGCAGCTCAGCACCACGCAGCCGCTCGCACGCTGTCCCCAGCTGGGATGGGGCAGAGAATCGGAAAGGTAAAAGTGCGAGAACTCGTGGCTGGAGCTAAAGGCAGGTCACCAGGCAAGGCAAAAGCCGCGCGTGCAAGCGAAGCAAACCGAGGGATTCACTCGCTGCTCCCCCCGGCAGGCAGGTGCTCAGCCACTTCCAGCAGAAAAGCAATCCCGTCTGCAAGATGATAAATACATTTAAAAAGGAGCTCCCCTGTGATCCCTGAATTCTCAAACACTGGGAGATGGTGCAGAAGAAAGTGAAAACCAAGTAGTTCAGAAGTCTGGGATGCTGGCCTCTGGCTGGCTGCTCTTCTCCAGGACTTCTGGCTACTGAAACAATGGGAGTGTGTGATTTTGGGGTGAAGCGGCCTCTTCAGTGGGGAACAAAAATGAAGGGTTTTGGCCAGTGATTGTAAATCACCTTTGTCTAGAAACAACTCTTCCCTAATTTTACAAAAGCAAGAGATCTGCTACAGTCCCAGTGTAAAAGAAGCTCTGTTCAAATAGCAAACCTCAGCTAATTTGGTCCAAGTGTGTTGGAGCAGAATATAGAGCTGCCACACGTTCAGCTAATTGACCAATTTTGTAGCCTCTGATTCCTGTGGTTTGGGGAGTTTGTTTCAAGACAGGACACTGGCCTTGCTGGGAGAACAAAGTAGGAAAATGTTAGGCAGCTCTACTACCGCAAGGAGGTTTTCTCAGTTGTGTTTGCTCCTCACATTGTAATAGCTACCTTTTTTTTTTTTTTTTTTTTTTTTTTTCTCTCTTTAAAGGAATAATATTGGATTTAAACTCAAAACTGAGTCTCAGGGAAAATACTTCCATGTTTCTTTCCCCTAACCAGTGTTTGAAATGACTTATTGCTGTTTTTCCACCTTAAAGGCAGACCATTGTGAGTAGCATCTGTCTCAAAAACCTTTTGTGACCGGTACCAGAATGCAAGGCTTTCTCTTACCTAATGCACTGAGTGTGTTTTCAAGCAAATCTGCTCAAGCACATTGGGTATTCTACTTCTCTATTTCCACCCAATATTAACAGAAATACTAGTCCTTGGCAGGTGGAGGAGGGCAGAGAGAAGCTGCTTTTTGCTTGTTGATTATATTTTTGATTTTTTTTTCTGCTTGCTTGCTGCAATAAGAAATACATCATCAACAACAAAATAACTCTTTAAAAATCTTGAATTCCTATTCATGCAACAAATAATTCTCATAATGTGGTATAATTGCAGAGTGCAAATAAATCCCAATCATTAAATAACGTCAGTTTGGTTTTAAGCAGAGAAATCATCAACCCCCAAACCAAGCAATCATGGAAGTGCTTCTCCTGAGCACGAGCAGCTCAGAAAGCCACCCGAGGCCAGTGGCATGGTGTGACACGGTGCTGTTTGCCTGCCGCGCCGTTTCTGGAGGCTTTCCAGTGCCCTCCGAAGGCTCAGATGTTGTCACGTTGCTATTGCCAGGGGAAATCGCTTCTTGCCAAATGTCCCCTCGCTGCTGCTCTGCACGCTGCTGGTGCTCAGCGCCCGATGGCTGCGTGCTTTGTGAGCTAGCCGGGGTTGTTCGGTTGTGATATTTATAAAACGGCTTAAGCACCTGGCAAAGCGGAAGATGTAACGGGGGGAGGCGTTGCTCTAGCGCACTGCTAAAAAATGACATTTCTGGCGCGTCTTGCTGGGAGCGAAGAGCTGCGGGAGTGACTAAGGGTCTGGAAAGCGTGCCTTATACTGAAGTCTGTGGGGCTGCGATCTATTGAATGGACTGAGGAGAAGGTTTGTGGAATACACGACTGGCTGTCCCCAAAATGCCCGCCCTGCGTGCCCCAATCCACTGACGAGGGCTTTTCCCTCTGGCCTGCAGGCAGCTTGTGGGAGCCAGTGGCCAGCTGAACGGCCTCGGACAAATCCGCGTGAGCGACGAGGCTAATTCTGGTGGAGATAATTAGCTGGAAGAGCGACCGACGGCTGTGGTGAACGCTGCTTCTGTCACTGGATGTCTTGAGGGCCTGCTCTCCCGCAGGTGGCCAAGCTGGGCTCTGGGGACCTGCAGGCCCAGGGAACGCAAGCAGCGGTTGGGTATGTAAAACCATTGCTTTCACACGCTTAGCCTGCAGCTGAGGAAGAAATAATCCGGCAGAGCTTTGTTTTCCTTCCTAACTGCTGGACGTGCCTGCTGCTCAGCTGGGCCCGGTCCTGTGGCCCGGTGATGGGGGCAGCAGGAGCCGTGTCCCTGCTCCTCCGAGCTTTGGGTGCCACCTTGCCTTTGCTGCTGCATCCGACCCTAAAATCTTTCTTGTGCCTCAGTTCCCAGCCGGAAAGCAGGGAGGATAACCCTGTTGGAGGACAGGGCGTGGATCGTAGCAGCTGGCCCTGCCCGGGTGTCACTGTGATGTGCAGCAGAAGGCGTAAGTAAGCACCGTACACAGAAGGGAGGTGCTTGCATGCTCACATAATGGAGCACGGAGGACGGGAGGTGGGGAGCCGTATCCATCCCCTCATGCTCGCACCCCATCACGCGGGCCCTGCTTGTGTCACTGCTGTAGGTACGTTATCTCCCTCCTAAAGAAAAGGCATGGAAGGGGCAGTTTGTTAAAATACTTGGGAACATGAGATTGGGTTGTCCTGTCCTGCTATCTCAACAAACGATGAATAATCCCTTTCATAAATCAGTTGCACCCCATCATGGAAGTAAGTACAGTTTTCCTTACTGTACTGGGACCTCAGCCTTCTCAGTAGACTGGAAGTCTTCAAGATGGTGAAGTCTCCAGACTCTGATGTTTAAACTGCTCTTTGAAGCTTAACCTTAACCCACAGCCAGTCCTTTCTGTTCCTCTTGCACAGGAGGGCACCTTTCGCTCTGTGCCTGTCACCTGGACCCTTACCTGGGGAAGTGTCTGGTGGGAAGGAGAGAGCTTGTGGGAGACATCTAAGCTGCTCTGAAAGAAGTGTGCTCTGGAGGCCTGTGGAGGCCAGCTCGAAAATCACAGCTTCTCCTGTTTGCCATCCTCTGAAAGCAATAGGTGTCTCACAGATTCCGTTCCCTTTGGCAGGCTGCTGTCACCCTAAAGGCAGTCTCTGGCCTGCTTGGCATGTTGAAACTTCCCAGGTCTGCGGCACACTTCCAGCACAGGTGTGTGGTCAAGGTCAACCTCTGAAGAATCAGTTCTGCTCTCATCTCCATCGCTTCCACCTGGGTCTATGGGAGCAGCTCTGTCTCAGCAGTTGCTCACTGACGTCGCGGGGATGCTCAGCACGAGGAGCCTGAGCAGTGGCTCTCTGGTACATTATCAGCATGCCCCAAAAAATGGAGGAAACCTAAAATCCATTCCCAGTGACTGAGCTGGGCAGCAGACTATTCGGGTCAGATGCAAGTGGCTCAGTCCTCCCAAAGTTTCCCCATTGCACACCTTATCGGGGGTCCCGCTGTCCTCGGGGGGCTCTTGCTAGCCTGGCCTGAGGGTGGCTGTGGGGTTTGGTGCCAGCATCGGCTCCTGCATCGCTGCTCAAGTGAGAAATTCGATAAAATCTTCAATGCCCCATAACCCCAGCAGTGCCTCCGAGCTGTAGAGTGAAGCCCTTTGGGGAGGATGCAATTCCCTGGGTGGGACAAAAGCAGCAAATATCATTGCTGTTTCTAACCTCTCTGGGACAAAACACAGCCCACGCTCGTCCCCTCTCCCCATTCCCTGCTGCCACCATCCCCGTCCCCCGGTCCCCAGCCACCTCGTCCCGTTCTGGGGCTGGAAATGGCTGGTTTGTCCCTATAAATAGCAGCCGGTGACGGAGCGCGGCACAGCAGCGGCGGGGCTGGTGTGACACCGTGTGGCGGCAGCGAAGGATGTTGAGACCGAAAGGACGGGCCTTCTCGGAAGAATGGCTTTTCAAGGCCTCCCGCGCCGCTTGTTTGTTAACTGGTGCCGACAAGCATCCACAAAAATTTCCATGTGCCTAGCCGAGAATGTCCCGTCGGATGTGCCGTGCGGAGCGGTGCTCGGCTTCTGCTCCAGGAGCGTCTGTGCCACCAGGCACGCCGCATGGGACCGCGGCACTGACCACAAAACCTGGGAGAGCAGGGCCAGGCTGCTCCACGGAGCTCCCACTGCCGCACGCCGCTGGTGAAATGCCTCGGCTCTTCCTTGCCCTCCGCTTGGAAGGCTCCCCGGCCCCTCGATAAGGCCTCCCCATGGGTTTGCAAACTTGGAGAACATTTTTTTTTTTTCCTTCAGAGATGAGTTCTCCTTGCCAAGAAGGTTTTAATAACTCACCATGAAATTTATAGCGTTTAAATTTAAACCACACGTGGGAAAGCGGAGCTGTAACAGTTTAATCCAATTTAACCTTGAGCGATCCGTTCCGCAGCACTCAAGCAGACAGTTCACACCACGAGTGAAATTCCTCTGCAGGGTGGCAGACAGTGGCTGTCTCATCAGGTTTGTGCCCTTTCCTAAGCACAGGGGACCAGGGTTGGTCATCTATGTCCCCTTGACCAGACTTCAGACTTTTTCTTCTTCCTGCTTGTCTCTCCCTGTGAATTATCAAGCACCTGACGCAGCTTGGAGTTGGGGCATACCCAGCAGGAGGCTGAGATGAGTCTTGCTCATGTCTTCCTCCCTACGTTAAGGAATATCTTTTTCAAATCCCAGGCACAGGCCACCTTCTTCCCCATTCCCATCACTGAGCAAGGCACATTTCACTGGTGCACCTCCCTGGGGAAGCCATCTGCTGGGGACAGCCCCAATACCCTCAAAGGAGAGGAGGTGGGAAAGTCTTACTGTTAAGTAAAGGATCACAAATACACACACACACATATGTATGTATATTGAGCTACTTTACAGCACAAAGAAAAGAGCTGGGCTCCTTCTGGACACTACTGAACACTTGATGATGCTTAAAGAGTTTTTCAAGTGTCCCTTGGCAGCCAGTGCAGCACTCAAGTCTGTGTCACTGACGAAGCAAAGCAACGTGCACAAAGCTCTGACCATCATCTACACATCTGCTGAATAAATGGTCCCCTGGTCCTGGTAGGGGCTGTGGTAGTGCCTCAGAGCTCTCTGCAGCCAGCAGTGATGGAAACAGTATCATGGCTTAAAACTCAGCTAAGAGCTTGCAATTTTGTCCTTCTGAATGCGATGCCCAGGGGACCACCACCACCACCAGTGAAGAACTCCTTGCAGATCTTCAAAAGTTACCTGGACGTGGTCCTGGGCAACCTGCTCTAGGTGGCCCTACTTGAGCGGGGGAGCTGGACCAGATGACCTCCAGAGGTCCCCTCCCACCTCGGCCATCCTGTGATTCTGTGATCTCCAAAGTAACACAGCACTGAAGTCTCACAGCCCTTGGCTTTGCAGCCATCCACCATCAGGGGGAGTCAGTTGTATGGTGGTTCCCAGCCGGTTCTGCTGCTGGCTGGTCCAACACGGTGATGATGAGCTGAGCTGGGAGAGCACTGAGGTGTCGAGATTCTCAGCCTTTTCAGGGTTTTGTGTGCTGGTTGTATGCTTCGGTGCTAAACTGAGCAGCTCTGCTGGACAATCGGAAGCTTCACTACTATAGAAATTGATACTTGCTATTGTGTCTCAAGGAAACTAAAGCAGCAGTTGTGCTGATGGGCTGTTCTCCTCTCCAAAATGCAAAGGTTACATCCCTTGGTTCACAGAAACACAATGGTTAAAACCACGATTAGCATGACTTCAACAAGTAAGTATTGAAAGTTTTATTTCCATGGACCTGCTTTGTCTTTTGTAGCAAAGTCAATTTTATATCAACACCATTCAAGTGTGGAGACTTGAAATACCAAATGTGTATTTGTAGCCCAAGCAGGACATAGAATTGGCAGGGATGTAAAATGATTGCTGTCGTGTGGATGCTCCAGCCCCCTGGAGGATGCTCTGACTGCATACACAGGTGTGCTGGTGGCTTAAACCTGGGAAGGCTGAGTTTCTTGCATGCTGTTCGGCTAAGGCAAGTGAAGTCAACGCTAAACAGACACAATCCTGAAACACCTCTATATGTAGCATACATCCACAGCAGTTGTGGTTGTTCTGTTAACAAGAACTGTGCTGTTTAGCTTTCTGTTGCAGTCCATAGGAGGCTATGCCTGTTGGAAATGTGAGATCCCATGATTTTCCAGGGTGGCCAGGTGGAGAATGGAAATCTTGACTAGACTTGTCATAGCCAGGTTGAAGCTTGGAGAACTGCATGAATGGCAATGCCGTTCCTGATCAGTGTTTGCCTGAACCAACACTGCCTGTGTTTGTGTGTTTCTGTGTGCCACTGTGCTGCCCTTCCTGGAGATGTCCCAGCAAAAAGTGGGTAGATGGCAAATTCTACTTTTTACATTATTTTTTTTTTTTTGGCTTTCCCTTGGTCTTGCACATTTAACAGAAGCTCATCGGGTAGCTTGCTTCAGTGAGACTTGCTTCTTTGTTTGCTGTGTTTCTGGAGAGAGGAACTTGACAGCCAAATGTTCTTTAGACACGTTAGATGTGACTCAGCGAGACCAGAAATCGATTTCATGTCGTGTTCCCTGCCAGGCAATTTCCCAAGGAGGCTGACTGCTGCCTGTGCCGCTCAAGTTAGAAACTTGGGGGGGGTGGAAAAAAACAAAGCCAGCTTCCCTTCCAGCTTGCCAGGTATGCCAGGCTCCTGGGCTGACTCACCAAGGCGGAGGTTTCCAGGATGACTAATGGCCGAGCAGGCATTGATTTCTGCCTGTCTAAGGGGACATGTCTTAAAGTCTCCAGCTTCCAGACTGGGTGGGGTGCTTGCCCTTTGAACATCAGATCCATGTATTGTGCATTCAGTTGGCTGCTCCAAAAAAGAAACCGTAACCTTGAGATCAGGTAAGTGTGTCAACAGCAGGCTCCGGGCTGCCAAAGCTCATGCAAAGTGCTGAGGCAGCTGACGGGAGCATGGCCTGAATCGCAAACTAGACTTTCCAAAGCCTTGTGTCCTCATGTAAAGGGTTAATACACTCCCCTAAATGGAGTTTCCTTTCATTTTCTTTTCTGTGAGGATGACATTTGCTCTCCTGTTGCCACCTTTCTGCTCTTAATGAGCACACAACGTGTCTACGTGCTTAGGCCTGGCCATGCAATGAGGCTTGAAGCTGGTCTTGATCAGCAGCTCTGTGCCAGCTCCACAGGAAACCAGAGCAGACCAGAAGGCTTTTGCGAAAACAAGAGCATAGCAACATTATGTGATATTTCTTATCATGGCTGCGGCTTTATTCTTAACTCCGTGTCACAGAAAGAATACAGAAGTTAATTAGACATCTTCTGGCAGGGGCCTTGCCATTTAGCACCCAGCTAATAGGGGTTGCTTCACACCTGAGCCAGGCTGAGGTCTTCAACCGATGCAGGACTTGGGAAAGCCCAAGTTTGGCTTGTAAAGCTGACAAGCACGTCCCTGCACTACAAAGAGGGCGTTACCTCCCCTACAAAGCACCCGCTTGGTGTGAGGAGACATTGGTTTGGGTTATTTTTGGCCTTTCTTGTGTTCTGCTTGACCGGTCTCTGAAATGAACCCTGTGACTACCCAGCACCATGTGCATGTCGTTTCCCTGCCCTTTGGTGACAGCCACCAGGACAGATGTCCCATGCTGCTGTGGATGTCCTCCTAGAAGACGTGATGCTTCTCAGCCCCAGTGCAGGACTGTCTGCCCATGGAGAAGAAGTGAGGGCTGGTCCTACAGCCCAGAGAAGGGACTTTCCTTCTCTGGACTCATAGCTAGCCCTGCACCTTGCTGTCCTCTGGACTCCTGGGTCAAGTCCTGTAAGAGCTGGGTACAGTCACTGCTGATATAAAAGGCATCCAAGCAGCCCTGATAAACATAACTACGATAACCTGACCCAGCCAAGCAGCGTTGTGTGCGTGCTACACCAGTTAAATGCACATCCCTCATCGAGGTTGCCTCTTCCTAGGGAAAAAAAAAAAATGTTTCAGGCAATGGAGGAGTGAGAGCATTGTGTTTTAAGCAGCAGCCTTCAGAGGCTACATCCTGAAATTTTCTGCTATTTAAAATGTTTCCCTAAGGTTTTACCGCACGTAAATGAAATGATAATTACAATATTTTAATCCAATTAGCTCCCTTCATGATCTGGCAGGTGCAAATTGGAGACGGATCAAACTTATTCTTGCTGCGGATTGTGCCTGGAGCCTCCTTAAAGCTAGTGCCTGGCCTTGTGTGTACACGCCGTACAGCTTGTGTTACGGGGGGATTGCGGCGAGTGTCTAAATTATGTATAGCATATGAATTATTGCTGAAATGCATCACTGAGACTTCACTCATCAAACATTTCCAGCTCCCTGCGAGCAGCATGGGAAAAGCAAAGAATGTGCCTGCGGCATGGGCAAGGTTTTCATTTGCGTGGATTTAAATTGTGTGTGTCACCGACAAAGTCACAGGTCACCCGGACTTAACTTCATACATGCCCCCAGATCTTGAAGGAAATGTATTTTGCAAGCTTTCATCTGATTAGCATGGAAATTACACTGGAGCTTCTTTTTAAAATAAGGACAGCGTTGAAAAGAAATCTTGATTTGTCACTTAATAAAAGAAAAGTCTCTGAAGGCTTGTGCAGCTGCCCTTCCGCAGGCAGATCTCCAGTTCCCTTCTGAGAGGACATCTCTTCCTGCCTCCTGCTGAAGCCTGGAGCAGTGAACCTCAGGAGGGACATCTCTGCAGCAAGGGCAACAACCTGGTGCGGGTTGGGCAGGGCAGTCTCACGCTGGTTTTTCTGACACCTTTGGGTACAGCTGGGCTACAAGTGATGGAAAACTGCCAGGTAACATATTTTCCAAAAAAGTGAAGACCTTCACTCCTCTCTAAGCTGGGGCAGAAATGGGAGGTTTTAAGCGAGGTGGAAGCTGCTGGGCCTTGGGCAGCTGTAGAAGAGCATCCATGCAGAAGAAGCGAGGGGAAGATGTTTAGGCTGGTTCCTGACCCAAAGAGTCTTTAGAGAGAAAGAGACTGCAAACACAGTAAAATAAAGCACAAATTATATCCTGCCCCCCAGTGCTGGGTTTCACCATCTGTAGGTGAGTTATTGAGGGAATCCGCACCGCGCCAAGGGAAGCCCCAGCATGCCATTTTACTTCCCAAGGCTATCATTACAATGCTGAAGGGTCACAGTTTGCCTGGGCAGTGCATCTGCATAGTGGTAGGGTTTTCACGGTGCGTTGAAAGGATGAAGAAATTTTCTCCTGATGAAAACTGTATGGATGCTGAGAATTGCTCTGTAATATTTTGACAGCTCTTATGGGAGAGTGTGCTATTAAAAGGTTGCCTTTTCCATCCCTCAAACTGAGATAAGAATAAAATGACATCTTTCCTTTCCTTTCCTTTCCTTTCCTTTCCTTTCCTTTCCTTTCCTTTCCTTTCCTTTCCTTTCCTTTCCTTTCCTTTCCTTTCCTTTCCTTTCCTTTCCTTTCCTTTCCTTTCCTTTCCTTTCCTTTCCTTTCCTTTCCTTTCCTTTCCTTTCCTTTCCTNCTTTCCTTTCCTTTCCTTTCCTTTCCTTTCCTTTCCTTTCCTTTCCTTTCCTTTCCTTTCCTTTCCTTTCCTTTCCTTTCCTTTCCTTTCCTTTCCTTCTTCATTTCCTTTCCTTCTTCATTTCCTTTCCTTCTTCATTTTCTGACAAATGACTGAACCTCCATAACCCCAAGTTAAATAGCACAAATGCCCATTGGACGTACAGGTCCATACTGGCTGGGCACCCGTCTTTACCACATGGATGCAACAAGGGGTAACTTTCTTATCTTTAGCCCATTTTAAATGGAGAAACATGAATTATTTTACCATTTATGTTCTGACTTCCACTCGGAGGACTGCTGCTGGTCTGTGCCGAGTGAAAGCTCCCCTGCCTGACAGGAAAGGAGATATTCACTCCTTTTAAAAGAAGGACTCAGTAAATACATTTCAGAATAAGGTTTCTTTCGATACTTGCACTTGAAATCACCGCATACTGGCTATGTTACATCCCATTTATGTTTTTGTGCCTCCGACTCTATGACCAAGTTTTACCAGCAGCTGTCGGAGGAAGAAGTCCTAATCGCCCATCTTCAGGACAGATGGAAAGGGGATTTAAAACTGGCCATCCTTTAGCATGAGCATCAAAACCCTGGCTGCAAAGACAGCACTCACCAATGCAGGGAGCACAGCCAGCCCCGATAAGGCGCTGGAGCTGAATTGTTAGGAGTGAGCCACAAATCACATGAAATTTATATGTAAAAAAAAAAAAGGCACTGAATGTTTTCAAACAAACGGGAGAAAATTGTTTTTTGCACATTAACAGTCCGTGAACATAAGGTGGCAAAATCCTGCCGGCAGTGGTTTGCTCTGCTGTAGCATGCAGACAGACAGCCGCAGGTACGAGGGGCACGGTGATGGCACCAACGCGAGGGAGGAGGGGTGCTTGAACAGGAGCTGCACCATCAGCACCAGCACTGGAAATGCTGCTTCGGACGGGGGGCAGAAGGGAAGGACTGTTCTGTGAAGGCTAAGTGTAAGATCACTGCTTAGCAGAGCTGTGCATGTGTGAATGTGCGCTAAAAGGATAGCGAAGCACCAGCTCAAAAAGATGTCTTGGTGGGCAAGCCAGCTCTTCAATGCTGTGTGGTGCAATGCTGTTCTGCCTTTCATTTCCAGGGGATGGAGAAATGCCGTCACCTTGAGCTGAGGTCGAGATTGGGGTCATTTGTCATCTGCTTTGAGCTTGTGATTCAACACCCTGCACTTCAGCTCAAGGGACATCAGGGAGCAATTTTGCCCGGTAAGGTCTTTGTTTCTGCAGGAAGAGATGAAGCCGTGAATATTCAAATGAAGATTGGGGTTTGGATTCTTAAATTGCCTCAGGAAGCTGGTCGGTTTGGGTTCAGCTCCATTTCTCCACACGAAGTCTTTGGTCACAAAAGCACAGAGCACCTGAAGGCCAAGCCTTGGCAAACTGAGGAAACCCACCTAGTGGGAGATGGCAAATTTCCCTTTTTGTAAAGTGTTGCCAACAGAACCTGATGAAACTGGAGCCAACAGAAAACTAGGAGCAAGGCAAGGGGCAGGTGAGACAAAGGGTAGGATTTGCTCTTTGTGAGTTAAATAATCAGAATTGAGTCCCATAGCCAATGTAGTAAATTTACTGGACTGCTGCTGCCTAAAAATTCACAACCTTCATAATTTCATAATTTCATAACTTTTATTAAATAATGAAACTAAAGCAGATTTAGAAAAGAAATCTTTTTTCTTTTTCTGTTTTTTTTTCTGTTTTTGCTGATATTGTGGTGATCTATCCCAAGCTTCCTACTGAAGTACTTCCTGCTGCTGGGCTAGGAGGAGATGGTTTAAAACAGCCTCTTCTCTGGAAATAAATCCATGTCAAGTCATGCTAGTTATGAAGTTTGCGGGAAACCTTTTGCTCATCCAGTATTTTGGGGGTGAGGGAATAGATCTGCTCTTTGGGCAAATGGAAAAGTGGCTGCTCGTTTGCTCACTGGCTGATGGACTACTCCACCTCTATGTGCTCAGAGCACCTCCTCACAAACAGCGCCCCAAGTGCCACCTGTGGAGCAAGGCACAGCCCAAAAGGCAGGATGGTGTCAGGATCCATCCTCCCTACACACGGCAAAATGACCAAGACCAAACTGTGGTCACAGCGCTGGAGAAAACAGGTCAGCCATCCAGGGATGGTTGCATCGCTTGTTTCTGCCTAGCCGCCGACTTCTCAAGAAATCTGCAGCGATGTAATGTTTCTGAGGCTGCTTCCTCTTGGTCATGCTGTCGGACGTGGGTCAGCGTGAGCTCTGACGTCCCACTGCAGTGCCACAAGCCCTGTCGCAACCCAGCTGTGCTCATTGCCAGCCCTTGTGGCAGCCCAGTGCTGTTGGGCAATGGTGAGGCTTCGGTGAGACTCAGCTTCCAGCAGGCGCTGAAGAAGTCCAAGGCTGGTACTGACCAGAGAAAAGTTGTTTTAAGATGTGCTTTTAAGAAAGTTTGTGAGGTGCCTGTGCTCACTGGGAAGATGAAAGTGCTTATTTAGAGCACTAGGTCAATGGGAAGGCAGGAGGTAGGGTCCTACTTGAACCTGGGCCTTGGAAAGAAACCCCCTGAAGGCTTTGGCTCAGCCTTGCAGGAAATAACCACCCTGCTCCCCAGTGAAACCCTCAGCCTCAGAAAGGCCTCTAGTGTAGAGCCTCTGCTTAACGTAGGTGCCAAAATTGCCATCTCCTGACCTCGGCAGAGGGAGGTGACCAGCCGCACACATCATGGCTCTGTAAACACCCTACAAAACTCAGCCAGACATCTCTGCAGTCGGTCTCACATAGGTGCCTCCTTCACTCCATTGACCATGCAGGAAAACTGGGGTGCCTCCAGGTGGCAGCCCTGTCCATTCAAAAGAGGGGTTTGTTTTTCCCTTGAGATGGCAATCAGTAGTGGAATTAACTTGGGATTCAGCCCACCACAGCAGCATGGTGGTAAGATGGCGCCTTATGTCCAGTGGTGATGCTCACTGCTTTCATACAACACTCCAACACCTGCAGAACTCAGCCCAAAACCAGAGATGTGGGCTCTGGGCCCTGCAAGCCTGCGGACAGGGTCAGAGGATCGCAGGACTGACCCCACAGCCTCCATGGCAGCTTCAGTCCTGCCCAGGACCAGGCTGGCGAGAGTCATGGGGGCAGAAGGAAGAGCATGGAACCAAGTGTGGGGCTGAGTGATTGTGGCATTCAGTTGACTGGTTACAGACAGGAGCTTAGAAATACAACATAAAATGTAATTAGATTTAAGAAAAAAAAAAAAAAAGTGTAGACTTTAGTGTTACACAAAAGTGACCACTACCACCAGCAAAAAGCCTTCTTCTGGCACAAGGTGGTAAAGTCAGCATGTTCCTCCCCTTGTGCTGGGGAACACCTAGCAGTTGTTGGGAAGAGAGGTGGAAAGCTCAGGCTCCAGCCAGCTCAGTACTGCCAAGATTTAGGTGGTCAGGCACCCACAGGCACATTCTTGGTGAGAAGTCAGACATCTGTGCATGGCAGCTGAGAGGTTCTTTGCAAAACCTGAGCTTGATCCTTTTGTGGAGCCAATCAAAAACACCTTGAAAGACTGCTTAAGGGAGTTTAAAGTAGTATTAAACCATTCACAAGTTGACAGGAGTTATGAAATTTGGGTGTTCCCAAATTTTGCAGCTCAGTTCCTATTCCCAAAAGAAGTATCAAAATCTAAATATTTCCTGGATCCAGTTAGCTTATTGCTCACAGTCATTCTGGAAAATGTCTTTAGTTTCTTAACAGAAAGGAGACTTGTTAGGCTGATCATGCAGAAATTGAAAATTTGCTTTAATGCTGTGCAAAAGCAATGCAAAGAGCTGGCATCTGAATTCTGGTTCATCTAATGATAGAAATCCCTTTTATTTATACTTTTAATTAATGATGATTTTTTGTTTCTGTCACAATGCACAGAATTATTTCTAAATCATATTTGAGACTTCCAGCAGAAGAGGTTAACTAATACTGTGAACTCATCCACCCAGGGGAGCTCTGAATTAATGTGGTATTTAAGTGGGGAGATCAAAGCAGTGATACCAAATGAAATGCTATTAACAGTTTCTCACAAGCAAAAAAATCCTCAGGAAATTTCAGTACAAGGCTTTGGAATGAAGGAATGGCTGTGGATGGGGATAAGGTGGCTTCATCCCAGTGCTGACTTTATTTGATGGTTGAAGCAGAGGCTGAGAGTAGTGAATCATTCACCACTATTTGTGGAAGTGTTGGCGGTGGTCAAGGATGCCATGTACCCCCTGAGAAGCTGAAGGGCAGAAGCAAAGGCAGAACGCTTCTAACCTGCACAGTCTTCTCACCAAGCTCCCTGACAAAAGGCGAACACTGAAGTGTGTTGCTGTGGTTTGGATAATTCAGCACCCCATCTTGGACTATGAGCTATCTGCTTCTTTTCCCACATCATATCCCACTAAGTAGTTCAGGAAGCTGCTCCATCCGGTGGCTTTTTCTTTTTTCCTCTTTTTAGCTAGAAAGCAGACCAATTCCCAATGTTCCCATATGTACTGCAGCTCTGTTGCTAGCAGTAAAAAGCCAAATTCTTTGAATAAACCAGAATTTGTTTGCCATCCTTTTGTCTTTTGATCAAAAAAAAAAAATACCCCAAAAATTTGCAGAAAGCCTCTGCATTTTTCAAAGCCTGCTCATCTGTCTTGCAGTAGCGTTTTCGTAACTCCACACCAGTGATCAAGTCAACAACTTATAAGGGCAGGGTCAGGCCACTAATTAAGCAAGAACTGTAGAAAAGATTTAAGTAAAATCTATGGGGCTGTCCTTTTTCAAATACCAGGTTCATATACGTGACCGTGCATTTCAAATGGGTCAAGAGAGCTTGGCTGTAAGTACCTAACACACTGCTGTGAATTAATATTTAATCAGATGTACAACACAGGGCTGAATATTAAAGCTTATCTTTGATTTTGACTTTCATGATTTTCTTGGTTTTCTAAACCCCTCTGAAAGTACTTCAGCATTTCATAATAGTTTTACTCGTGCTATGTTTCTTAGCCGTGATTAAAAGTATTGCGAATGTAAATCTACAAAGGGAAATCTAAGCATGACCTCATCAGCATACAGTATGAGGGAGACTAATTTAGTTACATCCCTACTGGTAATGACAAATCAAATTGTTCCTCTGGTTAAATCACTAATATAGCGAGGTTTTGCAACTCAGCACATAACATGCACGATAAATCACTTCAGTCTGTACATAAGTACTGATGGCTGCGTTAAATCTGGGTGAATTTCTGGTTCCAAACTCTATTTCCGTGCCATTCAGCTGAGCCATCCCAGGTCCCTTAATACCTGGAAAGAAAAAAAAAAAAGTTAATCTCTGCTCCCATATACCGTGTATTAAGCACTCAACATTTATAACCTTGCAGCCGATCGCTTAGCAACGTCTGGGGGAGGAAAGGCTCACCTGATGCGCTATCGGGCTCGCCTCTACTGCAGGGGAAAAGCGCGGATGAAACGAGGTCAGGCAGCGTAAGCTCACCCTGCGCCGAGCGGCGCTCGCTCCTCTCCGTAATGAAATTAATCAAGGTCGTTAATTTGATCCTGTTTTATTGTTATAACATGAAGCTGTAATTTGAGGTGGCTCAAAGAGGCACGGTCTTATCTGTAATTATACCTTTATAATTACATTTGTAATTTAAAGTAAACATTTTCATGTATTACTGTAAATAGACTGTGTATTATAGAGAATAATGCTGTCTCATGTTGCTTTTCAGCCAGAACTGCAATATTGAAAACATGGGCTGTAAACAGGATGGGGAGCTATTGAAATCAGTCAGTTATGTGCTATTCAGTTTGTTTTTAAGAGGCTGTTTTACGTATTGTACATGCTAAGGTTAAAACTAAGCCTAAAACCCTATTCAGGCCCCAAATCAAAGGCTAGGGCAACTGAGATGTACAAAGAAGAATAACTTTGTATTAACTTTGAAAAGTAGCTAAAATGTTGTAGACCCAAGGCACAAAGATCATCCTCATCTGGAGGATGCTCCAGAGCTGGAAGAGCTCCAGGTGGTTGACAGCCACGTGCCAGAGACACCTCGACACTGATGCTTGTGACAATGCCAGGAGGCAGCGGGGACCAGCGGTGCCGATTCTGCAGGTCCTGGGTGAAGAGAAATGGCATCGCTCATCCAAAATGGGAATATGAAAGCACTTTCTGTCTGCGCAGCCAATTTGGCTGCCTGTGTTCCCCCCAGGGCTCTGCTCACCGGCTGTCTCCGCGGCATGCATATGAGCTCCCTCCTGTCTCTGCTCTGGAGCAAACCAACTGGTTTCTCCCAAGAAGAAACCTCGGCACGACCGACAGGCTGCTTTTCCAGGTTTGCCCAGACGGAAAAACCTGTCGTGAGCTGGACCAGGCTCTACCCTGGACAGTCCTCCAAACTTCTCGGGAGACCTCATGGCCACTGACCTTCATGCCATGCTGCAGAACACAGGACACCTTCACATCCTTCTGTAGACACATAGTTCTGGCAGTGCCTCCCAGCCCTTTCATTATTTGGAGAATTTCTAATTAAAAAAAAAATTAAAAAGAAGAAAGTCCACAATGTGATAATTATTGACCCAGGGTCTGTGGGGCTCTGCAGGGAGCTCAGGGGAGACCCAGGCCAAGTGCTACACAGTGTGACCATGGCCCTTCAGAGAGTGCTTGGTGGGGTGGACGCGAGCCAGTCCGTAGCAATGAGCCTGCAAGTTAAGGTGACCTCCCAGGCATTTTCCACCACGACAGCACATATACAAGCTTTGCCAGGTAGCCAACACTCAGTGTTCTCTTTTCTTCTCCCTAGGATTGTTTCTGGATTCTGCAAACCTCTGCTTCCCTGTGGCTCAGTGCTCCGGCAGCAAGGTGGTGGGGACCCTCCCGAGCGGCAGAGGTAGGTGACGCAGAAATGGGTGACCCACCAGGTCCTACGGTGCAAGGACAGGTCTCCAGAGGCAGCAGGGAGATGCTGAGCACAGGCAGCCCAGAAAGAGGGAGGCAACGGGCCCATGCAGGAACAAGAAAAATACAGCTACATTGCTGGGAGAAAACAGCTCAGGAATGAGTCCCATCCCTGCTTCATTTTGGAAGGAATCTCCTGAAGCGCATAAGAAATCTGGCAGTTTACTTTAGACAGTTGAAAAGCAAAAGTTGAGACATTTCAGTGTAGTAAAAACTGAATTCACAGATCTAGTGAGAAGAGGGAATGAAAGGGTCCGTAGTCCTTCGCTTACCAATAACCTTGATGCAGCCACCAGCAATATCTGGAATGAGTCCCAAGCAAGCAGATTCACACCAAACCTTCAATATGAAAGAGTTTAAAAAGTAGCAGTACTGTTTTCAAACTCTTTTTAAGATGGAGGGAAAAGCAGTAATGACTGTAACTACATGGATGCTAAACCCATACCTGAGCACTTAGTGTGGCATTGTGCCCTGCCAGGAGAGCCAGGGGCCACCACGTCCCACGTGCATGAGGTTCCCTGCTGCATTGCTAAAAGGTGGTCTCACAGCTTGCAGGCTGCTCGTCATCAGGATGGATGCTGGAGCATCTGGTGGTGTTCGGGTACCCACAGCACTGCTGCGAGCTGCAGAGCTCCGTGTGTGCACCAGCACCGGGGCTGAACAATTCACCCAAGGTTAAGCAGCTTCAACTAAATCTATTATGATCCAGCATAACACCTTAACTTGTGTATTTCCTCTCTTTATGTCAAACGATGCCTCTTTTTCTGCAATGTCAACTTCTGTAGGCAGTAATCCTGAGATTCTGGAAGCAGGATTTTACTCCTTCCTGCTGCTCGCATTTAAAGCTACTCAAACAACATAAAAGATCTTGTCCCAAGGGAAAAAGCATAGCCCCTGAAAGCCCAGGGGGCTGCAGAAAGCAGGAGGCTGTTGTTGTTGAGACTTGGCACACGGTCACCATGTAACATGGGAGCCGTGACTCCTTGGCACACTGGTGCCAAAACCGGGAGCTGGACTCCAAAGAGCCCAGGCTGCATTGCTCGGAGGTACACCACTCAGCTCTCAGGAACAGGCGCTTTCCATGTCTCATCCATATTTACTTCGCAGTATCTATAATATGTTTGCAGCCAAGCATCTGTCTATATTTGGCTTATTTCATTCTCTATTTAAACACACACGTGAGAACAGTCATAAACAATTTGCAGTGAAGCCTGTCTTCCCTCACTAGCAATAAAAGCCCTTATAAAAAGCGTTCCAGTATGTCTCTGCAAAATGAGTATGTGAACATGGATTTGTAAAAGCAGAGCTAGAATTGGCTAAAAAGGGACCTGGCAGATGTCGTATGAATAACCCAAACAAGAACCTCAAGGCATAGCCATCAGGTCAGCTGGCTTTATTTTAACTTGCCACAATTTTTAAAAGTGAAGTGGTATTTCTGCAACCTTAATTTTGGGGTTTCTCATTTTAAACTATTTTATATCAGACCGCTGCTCTGAAAACACTTGCTCACCTATTGATAATAAAAGAATCAGTTCCTCCAAATGTTTCAATCTGACCACCCGAAACTAATGGTCGGTCTTGAAAATTTTGGGTGTGGAAACTATCGGGGCTGGGAGAGAGGGGCAATAAAACATTCCACTTCTCGTGCAAGTGCTTGTTCCCATGGGGCCCAACCAGATACCTCCAGGGGCTGATTTCCCAAACAGGGCAAGATTTTTCTAAGCAATCCAGGCATGTCTCGTTACATCCAGCAAGCGTGCTTGAAATGGGTGCAAGTTCACCTGGATCACTTTGGTTATCCGAGTGTTGCCTGGGATGCCTCGAGGTGTGTGTCCCCCTCCAAGGAGTCGTGTAAATGTGTAGAGCCAAGTGGTGGGACCTGAACTTGACCAGACAAAGCTGGAATGGCTGGAAAAGTTTTTGTGCCTCGGTTAGTACAAAGTCCAGGCGGGCTGGGGTGATATCAGTGGATCCACCAGCACGACCTCCAAAACTAGACACCCCATGGTTTCTTGGTCATTCTTATCTGTCTTCAACATCTCTAATAACAACACATCAGCAGCTCCCTTGTTTGTCTGAACAGAAATCTCCCCTGTGCAGGCTGTTATTAAATTCTCTTATGTCTTTATTAGATATCAGATGTGATGAAAGGTGACATCTCCAGGGAAATATTGCATGGGGTGTGGGGATGGGTTGTTAATGTACTGGGGGAGACAGAGCGTCTGCAAATGTAATGATCTTCTAATGTCCTCATGTAAGTACTGAGATCCAGATCTCTCTTTTTCTCCAAAAAGAAAAAGCTACTTGAGGAGTTTATAGCACAAGGCACTTATCTCTTCCCTCTTGCCTAACCCTGTTTTCTCTCTGTCTACTTCTCCCTTTTGTTTTAAGGATGTTTTTGGTGTCTTTTCTTTTTAATTATTTTGCCATTCTTCAATCTTCATCCTTTTTGTCTTAGCTGTTGGCACAACTGATGAGTTCTATGTTCTCTGTGACAGGTTTGTTTCAAAGAAAAATGGCAAAATCACTGCATAATCAGCATTTTTTTTTTTTTTTTTTTTTTTTTGGATTAAAAAAGGAGAGCGAAAGATGGATGCAGACTGTGGGGGCAAACCCTGAGGAGCTGGTGCTTTGCTTTTGCACATTGAAGTTTGCAAAGAGGATGAGAAGGGAGGTAGTTGGGAACTGCTGCTGGGGGGTCAATACCCGTTAGGGTATTGAGCTCAGAGCTCACCAGTACCATCCCATGCAGAAAAGGTAATTTACATATTCAGCTATTTTTGCCAACAGCCATAAGCCTCTTCAGGACAGTCCTGGCATGTCCCATTCCTGCAGCAATGCCAGAGCTGCCCTGACCTAGTGCTGGTGCCAGCCTTGCTCTGAGGCCACAAGGTGGACTGGAGGTCCCCAGAGGCCACTTCCATTTCTATGATGTTGTGAGCCAGCACTGTGAAAGACTCCGGTGCCTTTCCATCTGATGCGCAGTCTGCTCCCTCCCTTCCTGGAGTGCCTTTGGAGCTGCAGCCTCTGTCACTGGGGACCAGCGTGGCAGCAGGTAGGCAGTGAGGTGTCTCCTGTCTCAAAACACTTCTCAGAGGTGTTCATGCTCCCCACTTGCAGCCCCTGGGCTAGGCTATTTAACACAGGCTGTAGTCATGTTTTATTGCAAAAAAAGGTGTTGTTTGTGCATTGCTTGTGCATTAAAATACTCTATCTCTGTTCTGTAGCCATTCCCCATCCAACCACCTGAAAGCTGGCATGCTCTGGAAGCAGTGGCAGGAAGACGGGAGGCAAAAAGGTCTTGATTTGTTAATCTTTGCTTCATCAATCTTTGTTTTGGGTGCGGGAAGGGAGGAGGGGGGAGGAATCCAATAGCATATGGTCCCAAATGCAGTGCTGAGTTTCCCACCTGCAATGAGGCTGCAGAATGCGCTGGTGATGCAGCAGCGTCCACCAGGGTCCTGCTGGGGTGCAACAGGCACCGACAGGCTGCAGAGGAGGTGACCCTGGGGCCTGAGTAAAGAAATGCATCAATTTGAGTTCTGCACCATGTTACAGAGGGTGAGGGCAGCTGCTCTGGAATAGGGCGGCTCTTGTAGGCTTCTCCAGAACCAACCATTGCATTTTGCAGCCTGGGCGGTGAGATGCCTTTGCAGCTGGGAAGAACATCAAGCAACTGCCCTTATGCTAGGCTGGGATTTATTTGAGAGTAAATGCAAATTAAAACACTCCAGAATCTTAAGTAGGGATTTTCTTTTATGAAATATCCAAGGGACCAAAGGAAAAAAAAAATCTTAAAGTTCTCTTCAAACTCATTTTTAGCTGCAAATGAATTGGACAGTTATGGCTGTTTCTAACAGGGAATGCATTCTGCGCTGCAAGGAAGTTTTCTGCAGTCTGTTTTCAGCATATGACAGAAAAATGATCTTCCTTTTTAGTAGAAATCTCGGCCAGAGCAGAGCGCGGTGAGGACTGGTGATGCTGCCGGAGACGTGCACGTGCTCCAGAAATTGGGATGGTGCCCATGCTGTCACATTTCCAGGTCTGGATCCAGTTCACTCTTTGCAAGCAGATTTCCCTTGCGCCTATCTCTACGGTGGGCACTCTTACAGTGCAAGCTCACGCGCTGCACACCCCATCTATTTGGGAAAGCAAATCAAAGCCCCATTTGCTCCCAGAATACGTCCGCATCGCAGCTGCTCCGTTCACTGGTGCTCCGGCTCTTCCGAGCCCAGCGGTCACATGCAGCTGCTCGTTAGCTGCACAGATCCCGCACTGTAATGAGGGAGGGGTGCTGCCCTGGCAGGGGGGCTGTGATTCTTGGATTGCCTTGAAAATAGTTTTCTACTTTAGCAGACCTGAGAGGCCGAGGATCTTAACATTTGCTCTAATTGCTGGTTAACTTCAAATCTGTTTTAATGTGTGTGCGCAGTAGTAGTTACAAAGAAAATCCTCTGCCAGAATTTTAGTAATAATAAAAAGAATTGGCAGCCTTCATCTGTGTAGAGGTAGATTTGACCATGAGTGGAGATTTTAGGCTCTTGGTTTAAAAAAGTGTAATCTCATAAACTACCAAATTGGCTATACGGGGGAGAGAGAGAGTGTTCTGCAAGCCAGAAAGCAAGCAGCCTGTGCAAATTTCAGATTTCTGCAAATTTGCAGATTTCTGAAGGTGCTGAAGGATACTTGCTGGTTAATCTAAGCTGGTTTAATTCTTGTTTTGTTCCCATTTATTAATATGATGGTCAGGGACTTATGTAGCATGTAAACACATCCTCATGGCCTGTCCAAGCTGCAGGAAAGATGATGACCAAAAGCCAGCTGACAGCCAGCTGGAAATTTAAAAATTTGGCTTAAGGAAACTAGGATACCCAGAAAGTCTGCTGGCAAAAATAAAAAAATAAAAAAAACAACTGCAAAAAGTCATGGGCACTCCCCAGTGACATAACTGTGTGACTTAGCAACTGGGCTCCCGCGGGGAATAAGGAATGCGAATGGCCGAGGCAGCGATTTATTGCTGCTAACACTGGCACAGGCACAGAGGGAACCGCACTCCTGAAACGAGCCCTCGGCACTGCCAAGCACGGGCATGGCTTGTCTGCTTCTAGGAAATCGTTCCTGTGCTGTTTCAACAGCCCGTCCCTGCTCCTAACACCTTCCTCAGCAAGCCAGGTGGTGCCGGGCAGCGAGTGGGGCATTTCTCTGTGTCCGAGCATCCTGGTGCCTGCGTCTGCGGTGGTCCTGCACCTCCGGAAAGCAGGGGGGTCGGGTCAGCGGCAGCTTGGCTTGCATCCCTCTGCACTACCAACTATCTGTGTTGGAATCTTGTGTACTCAGAAGTCTACAGAAAAACAATACAAACCCCCTTCTCTGCTCAGGATGTGTTTTATAAACATTGAAGAACAGCGTAAAATAAACACATACCCAGTAACTACATGCCACGAATATTCGCCTGCAGTAATAGCGTGATATAGGGCATGCAAGCACTGCAAACAAAATTATCAGCAGAGTTTCTCTCCATTGGCCCAACCCCCTGCAATACCACATGTGAGACAAATTAATGTTCTCGGGATGGCAGGAAACACTTTTTCCTCCAAATATTTCCATGAGCAGGCTGGAGGTGCTGAGACTTGGGCTGCATAGAACAGAGTGATTGTTTCTTAAGAGAAGGCTTGCCATATGAAGTGATACTGATCTCAGCTTCTGAGTTCCCTTGTGTTCTGACCGGCTTTTTAAAGTCGAGATGTGCATCTTTATTTGCAAATTATTTTCACTGACAAGTGACTGAGGACCTCTGGACACAGCTGCTCTCCAAAATCAATGGCACTTCTGAGCCATCACTGCCTCTATCCCAACTGCAACTCAGCTGTACGGCAGTGGTTAAATGTGACTAGGAATTAAAATACCGCAGTTTGGGGTGTTTCTTGTTTGTTTGTTTCATTTTTTGTTGGTTTTATTTTATTTTTTTCCTTCTGACTGTGAAGTACTGACACTTCAAGGCTCTCTCTTTGAGTTCAGACTAATGCTAAGCAAGTTTTTTGGTGAATGTTACTAAATACTTGCTCAGGATGGGAAACACCAGCACTGTTTCAGCTGAAATATTTTCTTCTGTGCACTGCTGAGTGATGTAGCGTTACTCTCCCTTTGCAAAGAGCAGGTTTCTATGCTGTAGCTTCGATGAGGCTTGAAGGTTTGCACCCCTTGGGCCACTGCGTGGCTGCTGGAGCTGTGCTCTGCTGGCCAGCTTTCTTTGCTTAGTAGTCATTAACGCTTTCTTCATTAGCAATTTCACATTGCAAAACGCAAGCTGCTTACATCAGCCACAGGCTCACTGGAGATAATAAGCTTGTGAATGTAAGACCCCGTCCTGTCATGAATGTGAGCAGCTGGCAAGTGTCTACTCTGGGCTCTGTTGCAAGCAGTTGGGTTGTCCAGCCTTTTATTGGTCTGGTTTATAATGTGCTAGGAAGTGGTATCAGCCCAGCAGTCCTTCATTGTAACATTTAAGATCCTTCCTCCAGTGTTTCTCCCCTCTTGCTTTATCATCCAGCATCCTCCCCCACCTGTGTGTCTGCAAAAGTGTTAACACAGTAATTTGTATACAGCAGACAGGGACACCCATGGCTTTAGATAAAAATATTTAACTGCCCTGAAGCCACTGGCCTCAAAATTTGGGGAAATTTCGCTGTTTTCAGCTTCCTCTGGTATGTATTCACCATAAGCTCATCAAAGCCTGTTAGCAGGAACTATCAGCCTAGGAGCAGAACATCCCATACCCACAGCCGAACATCTGGCAGCACATCTGGTGGCCGCACCAGCCAGCTGCGCCCCTTCCCCTGCTGCCCCGGGAAGGGCAGCAGCACCAGGATGCAGCCTGTGTGGGGAGCAAACGGGATCTCAACGCCTCGTCGAGGGGAAACGCAGCAAGTTTTTGTTGGGACCATGTCTGTGGGCACCGCAGCCCAGGGTCCGCGTCTCCACTTCTCTGCTGAGATGCTCTGATGCATCTCAGGCAGCGTCTGTGGCACCGGTGCGAGCACCCACACCTCTCCATGGAGGAGTTTCGTTAGCGTAGGGAACGCTAACTGCTCAGGTTGAGAGGGGAGGGTAAGGCAGCCTTTTGCTTGGGAACCATAGAAAAGTTGCGCTCGAGGGCAGTGCAAGCTGAGAACTGTGTAAACAGAGCAGATAAATTATCCCCTAAGTTACGAATGTGCTCAGAAGTAGAGCTACAGCCAACCTTTGCATTAGATGGGAACAGCTGCATACACCATAGCCTCCAAATTTCCATAGAAACTTGGATCAGCCATAGATTATCTTCATTTTGTAAATGTTTTAATTATTATGCTATAATATTGTTCTGTAGGGATTGCAATGCTAAGCCAAGGCTCCGTGGAAGCCACATTTTAAAAGCAGTTTCTCTGGACTACATTTTACGGAAAGCAAAGCTGTTTCAGGATTAAGACTTATGGTTTCTGATAGATTTGATTTTTTCCATGCTACTGCATGCACTGCTTTAAATAAATAAACTCCCACTGAGCTTGCTACTCCAGTGGGACTGGATTGAACTTCCCAGGCATGCATGAATTATAAAGTCGGGTCCATGTTCCTGTGGAGAGGAGAACTGCTGGCAGAAATCATCAACTGATGCACGTAGCCTGCCTCAGCCACTTGAAAAACAAACTTCGGCTGCACACGGGTGGGCTTCCACAAGCCCATGGGTTCATACAGTGCAAAAAGCTGGCCCCTCACCCCGACGGGAACTGCTCCTGCCTTGCAGCACACAGACGAGTGCCGCAACTCCTCCGCGTCCTGGCCACCGAGATGGCCCCACTGATTGCCGAGCGGGTGACAGGATGTGGTTTTTGCGTGCGCGGCAGCCGCGCCGTCACTGATGTTTACGAGATCAGGTACCGGGGTGGAAGCGCGGCCCCGGAGCTCTGGTTACATCAAAGACTTTCCCACGGCGAGGGCTGCCGGCGCAGTGGTGACGGTGCCTTGTATGGCCACATCCCCATCGCGGCCACCGCACTGACGCCTTCCCCTGGGTGCTGCACAGCCGGAGACCCATTCTTTGGTTTAATTTCAGTAAAAACAGCTACAGGAGCCCAGCTAGGGCAGTTGCTTTTGCTGATCACCACGAGGCACCCAGAGGTGTGGTTAGGTGGGGGCAGATCCAGGTGCACGCTGCATTGTCCGCATTTCCCAGGGATGCAAGGCCCTAGGAAGCCTAACCCCGTGCTCAGTGAAATCCTCCTTAAATAACTCATCTGCTTAGGACAGCCAGTCGTGGTACTCAGAAAATGTGAAGCTGGGTTTTTTTTTTTGCTTGCAGGGGAAGTTTTGCTTGTGTTATCCTCTGCCTGCCCACAGACTGATCCTGTAGTGGTGGGGGAATGAGAGAGAGCCAAGCGCCAAAACCCACGAGAAAACCCATCAGCTTCTTCCAGCCGTTGGTTTGTATGTGCCTTCGTTATAAAATGAGGTGTCCTGCTGTCCTGCATGATAACAAGTGGGGAAAGATGCAGCCCAGCACCCACACCAGCGTTAAGTCAACACAATATATTTGCACAGACGCAGCAACCCATGAGTCAGAGCATGGCTCCTAATGAAAGAGAAGTCCTCCCAGCCAGCACTGTGCTCATCATCGATCAAGGCCGTGATAAAGCATCTGGCCCTCCTTGCCCTGATCAGCGGTTTGTTCTTTGGCTACCTTTTAGCATCCCTTCAGCAGCTGCTGCTGCAGGCTGGATTTTCGTTGCTGGCTCCCGATGCGAATGCTGACCTGCCTGGTGGCTTGCTTCTGGCAGTGGTGTGGTCACCAGCATCCTTCTGCATGGAGAAGCCAGCGTGCTGAGAAATGAATTCTCTTGGAGTATTGCTTTGAGATGTACAAAATTTAATTTCTCTAAAAAAAATGAAAGAAAAACAAGAAAATAGAAAAACAAGAAAGAACAATTTTAATTTCCATCCCAAAATGTTTTGGTTCAATTTCTTTCAGTCACATACGAAAACGTAATATGTATGATGTATAATCTTCAAGGTCGAAATCAGATTTCATGGAAATCAAATACTTTGATCTACTTGAAGTTAAGCAATTTTGGAATTGCAATGCATGACAAATTTATTACCTGCTTCGGAGTGGAAAACAAATTCCAAAATTGCAGGTTTTTCCCATAAAACAAAAAAATGGCTCCCTCCTGGCTCAGTTCTGAATGAAATACGTAGCTTGGTTCCCTGCAAAACCACAGTGCTGTATTTATCACCAGGATGGTCCCTTTTGCACCATGTCTAAGGCTGCTGTGCTTCCATGTGGGATTTCTCAGCTGTGTGGGTTGACGAGCCATGTGCTAGGCAGATGGTTTGCAGTGGGGCCATAAATCGGAGGATTTCAGGACACATCCAATTTTACGCGCGTGCCCTTAGCACCTGGGCAGCCTGTCCCCAGCTGCGCGGCCTCACCCCAGGCTCAGTGTTTCCTGTTCATTGGCTGCACTGGGATTTCTTCTGACGCTTCGGAGCATTTTGAGGTCTCCTCCAGCCTGCAGACATCCCATGGAAACATAGAAGGAACTCAAAGTCCACCCAAACTTCCCCGGAGGAAGAAAAAGGGGTGTCTGAGGCAATATCTTTAAGGTAATCAGTCACGGCATCTTCATTTAGCACAGGTGAGGAGAGCAAGTCTACCTTGTTGTAAAACGCTCATGTTTTCTCCCAAGAGCCTTTCCGTCTTCCCCCACTATAGCTGGTCCTCTTGTACCCCCGTTTGCCTGTAATTAGATGTCAGACTATAAAGCTGCTCGTGGTAGGGCTCTTGGCTGCCTCACTGCATGCTGCACACAATGGGAATTGTGCTCATAATTATTCTTATTACTATAGTAGCATCTAGAGGGCTCGAGCATTGTGGCAGGCATTTTGCAGACACATAGGAAAATGTAAGTCTTTCCCTAAAGACTCTGCAATTGCAGGCAAGATTCAACAAGCGGGAGGCAAAATTAGAATGGTTCAAAATTAGATGGGTTCATGCCAGGGATGAGCGGCCAAACCGACCCCGCTGCATGCCCTTTGAAGCACTGGTTAATAAATGGATATGCTTTCCATAAAAAGTCATTAAATCTTTTAAAATTTTAGGCCAATGCTAGTTGCACCTTTATTTATTTATTTATTTATTTATTTTGCTTGACCTTAAGATTTTGAAAGGCTTTGATGTCCTGTTTTCTGAAGTCACTTCGGAAAGCAAAGTCCTGGTGATGTTGAGGGAGATAGGAACTTCTGAACGCTTCTGCTGCTTTAAGAGGCAGCACATCGTTTCCTCCTTCACCTACAAACTTTTGAATGCTGTATGTGGAGTCAAACATTTTTGAGTCACGATATGCGCAGAGGGAGAAGAATGATGGAGATGCATTTAAAGAAAAAGTATCTAAAATTGTTCATTTATAGGGTATTTATGGCTTTTTTTTTTTTTTTCACAGGTGATGCTGCTAAGAGTATTTTATACACAGGTAAAATGTGAGTTTATGTGGGTTTTGACACTTTAGATGTACTAGCAAAACATTTCAGCCTGGATAGGCGTCAGCTTACACGTTTATAGGTATTTGGGGAAAAAATAGCAACTTTTAGCAGTTCGTGACTCTAAGCACAACGTTCATTCGAGCAGTGTTTGCCATTAGGGAAGATGCTGCGGCCGTGTG
>VXAA01004002.1:90326-101198 GCA_013399115.1 Anseranas semipalmata | reverse complement strand
GCCCATGGCTGGTTTAGCTACAGACAATGGAAGAGCTGTACTCCTGAGTGGGGGGGGATGCTCTGCCCTGTCCGAGCGTGCCCTGCCTGCGCGAACTGCCGCGCAAACTGCCACACCCTGGCTGACGTGCCACGCCCTGTTTGCCGCGCTCCAGGGGCTGCCTTTGAACGTGAGGCAGGGAACGGACGCGGCTCCTGGCTCCGCCCACGCCTCGTCGCCTCTCTTGCAAGGGCTGCCGGGCCCTGGCGGCCCCCTCGGCTGCCCTGAGTGGCCTCGATGCAGGAAAACCCCTCACACACCGAGATCCCCCCGCTCTGCTGCAGAACGCGTCTGCCCCAGAGCCGATCGCCTCAGCGAGTGCATTAAGTTGTTGTTAAGTGTGTTTTCTGAGAAAAAATCTTTAAATGTGTATTTTAGTGGCAGGTTGCTTGCAAATTTATATTCATTCATATTTGCATTCACTAAATGAATGTATAACTAAGAGGTGAATTTAAGTAAGCAGGATTGTCAACTTCTTCCTAATAAGGAACATGTAGAAATACTAACACATAAGAATGAAAACAACAAAAAAAAAGTCTGGCATCTGTTAAGAGGGAGAAAGTTTCTGACATTGGTTACCCACTGAAATAAATATTTATTTCATTTATTTAATTGTATTTTATCTGCTGTTTAACAAGACCAGGACATCTGGTTCCAGGCAAGAAATTAATTAATGCATGTGCTTTCATCATTAGGCAACTGAATACAACAATGGAAGGTTCAGTTTAGGAATCTAGATGCATTAGTAGTGATCTTCCTGTTTTTCATATTTATTAGAAGTTTATTAGAATAGCATGCAGAAATCAGTTGAGACGCACCACTTTACCCCAATAATGAGTTCCTGAATTTTATAGTGCCAAGCTATCACATACATTTCAAGTTACCTCAGCTTCATCAAGAAAAAAAAAAACACAACAAAAACAAAGAAACAAGGGAGAGAAAGGTTATTTCTATGGTGAAGTGTTGTTACAAAGATTTTGTCATTTTCAATTTTGACGTTTCAGCTGTCTGTCTGTTAAAACCGTTCTGTAGGTATGGTTATGAACAATGCTGTGTATAAATAGACAAAGATACATTAATCAGATAAAGTTCTTCCTTATGATTCAAGTTTCTACTATATCACTTACTCTGAGAAAAAATAAATTCACTGTGCCCGGTGGCAGTGCTGTTCCTCAAACTATTTTTGGAGACCATATGATATTTAAGGGTTTGAAGTGTTTCTGTATTCATCTCGTCTTTTGTGGTGGTTTCACCCTGCTGGGCGGCTGAACTCCACCACAACTGCTCTCTCACTCCCCCTCCTCAAAAGAAAAGGGAGAGAAGAAAAAAAACTCACGGGTTGAGATAATGATAGTTTAAATAAAGGAGAGAAAAAAAAAACAACAACAACAACAAATATATATATATACATATATATATATATATATATACACACACACAAGCAAAGACTGCGCACAAGCACAGAGGAAAAGAGAAAACAAGTTATTCTCTAATTCCCACCAACGAGCGATGTTCGGCCACGTCCTGGGACGCAGAGCCTCCATACGTGTAACGGTTGTTCGGACAGACGTCTTCACAACAAGAGCCCCCCCTTCTCCTTCTCTTTTCCAGCTTTTATTACTGAGTGTGACATCATATGGTATGGAATATCCCTTTGGTTGGTTTAGGTCAGCTGCCCTGGCCATGTCCCCTCCCCACTGCTTGCCCACCCCCACCTACTGGCTTTGGGGGGTCTGGAGAGAGTCCTGGTGCTGTGCCAGCACTGCTCGGCAGTAGCCAAAACACTGGTGTGATACCAGCGCTGTTCTAGCTACAAGGGCTGCTGCAGGGAAAGTTAACTCTATCCCAGTCAGACACAGTACATCCTTGTATATAATGTATTGTGGTGTAGGAACAATAATAGTGGGTATTTTTGAGATGTCCTGACGGGGGATCTGGATAACTGCACAGACTGATATGGAATCTCCACAGCTGCTGTATGGAATTTGGGCATCCCACTCCCTTATAGTGTGGTAGGTAAACCTGCTGTGGTGCCTTGTAAACCAAGATGATTTGGGTCTTTTGATGAAATTAGCCATATACAGAGAGACATGTTAGGAACTATTTACTATGTCTAAGTTCAGAACTTCCTCAGTTCTTGATGAAGCTTCATGTAGAATATAAGGATTTGAATTTCCATGAATAATTACTAAACAATAGCTTTTTTCTTTTTTCTTTTTTTTTTTTGTTCTGACAATATTATTATTTTTTTTTTTTCCTCAGCATTGCTTTTATCCTCTTTTTCTGGTGTGAAAACATTTGCTAAATGGAGTTCTTAAACAAAACTCTTGGTAGTGGTTTGCTATATATAATATTCAAGTCAGGAAATTGGACATATTAACCACAAGAAGTTTCCTTCCTCTTGACTAACTATTTAATAAGTATTTGTGAGCATGTGCCATATTGTAGACAAGGAACACTTAGTAAAATAAAATAATTTGGAGAGCTTGTCAATTATGTTAAAAATATTTCAGACAGAACAAATGTGAGATGGTAGTGATGATAGGTAGTATGTTACCTAATCAATTTAACAAAGTGAGTTTCTGTCTGAATAACTTCCAGATATCGTTCAAAAAAAAAAAAAAAAAAAAGAAGCATTTTAAAACTTGGGAGCTGAATCACATTCTTTGTATGCAGTGGTATGGAGAACAGAATCTTTATTCCCACCATTTTAAAGTATAGATTTTAGAGATTTCAACATAGGACATTACTCATATTACTGTAATCATGCTAACACACTGATCATTGAAAATGAACCTTACTTGATTTGATGGCTCATTACTTGCTTTCACAAAACCGCATTGAGAACACAGCATATCAAATTAAAACACACTTACAATGCGGAGTTATGAAAAGGTCCTGAAATGGTCCTGAGAAAGAATACAGTCATTCTACAGCCTATTAGTGAGTGTAGATATAGCATCAAGGACATCCACTAAGCTATCAAGAAACACACTACCTGATGAATACTTCACAGAAGGAATGTGGGATGGCTTTTCTCAAAGGACTGTGACAAGGATTTCCCAATACCTTTCATGGAGTACATATAAACCTGCATATTGACCATGTTTCTCAATCTGTAGTACCTAGAAAGACTTGTGCACTACACATTCCAAGCATTCCAACTACTATCTCCATTATTTGGAGTACATTCCAAGCATGTGCATCAAATATTTCCCCATTTTCTCTATCTTGATCCTGAATGCTGTTTTACTGGTATCACACAGTAATGTCATAAACACCACACTCTCACACTTCTTGACCATCTTCACCTCAAAATATTATATCACAGTCCATACTTTCAGAAGCTCTAATCCATCCCCACAAACCTTCTACCTGGCACTCCCTTGCAGAAGGAGCATTTTTGAGAAAAGTGCATGTATTTCTAGGAAACACCATAATATCTTTTTAAAGAATTATCTTGCAAAAACATCAGAATGGCCCACTTGCTATCCAGGTATCTGTCTTTGATTTCAAATTCTAGTTTAGAAATTGAAAATTTGCAATTTAGATTTTTATAATCTGAATGTTAGAGACCTATATATTTTATTGGCTGCAACCCATATCAATATTTCTTTACAAAAATGTAACTATAACAGTTTGTTACTATTCTTTTATTTCTAGCTCATCTGATCCAAGCATACATCAGCCTAGAGAATTCTGGAAACAGATCAGTGGATTTGAGGAGTTACAAAATCCCAGCTAGAGTCTGTACTGACTTCCTGTTCAGTATGGAGCCTACCGAGTGTTGTGGCAGCTAAGGACCCAGCAGGCAGCTAAGCACCACACAGCCAGTCGCTCACCCCCCTGCCCACAGTGGGATGGGGGAGAGAATTGAAAAAAAAAAAAATTACGGGCTTGTGGGTTGAGATAAAGACAGAAAAAGAAGGGAAAATAATAATAATAATAATAATAATGATAATATACAAAGCAAGTGATGTACATTGCAATTGCTCACCACTTGCTGACCAATGCGTAGCCTGTCCCTGAGCAGCAGCTCCTACCCCCACCCCGGCCAGCCAACCCAGTTTTATTGTTCAGCATGACATGGTATGGTATGGAACATCCCTTTGGCCAGTTTGGGTCAGCTGTCCCAGTTCTGTCCCATCCCAGCTTCTCGTATACCCCAGCCTCCTCGCTGGCAGGGCAGTACGGGAAGCCAAAAAGTCCTTGACATAGTGTAAGCACTGCTCTGTAACAACTAAATCATCAGTGTGTTATCACCATTATTTTAATCAAAAATCCAAAACCCAGCACCATACCAGCTGCTAGGAAAAAAATTAATTCTATCCCAGCTGAAACCAGGACACTGAGCTTTTTCTCTTCACACATGCATATGAAGAAAACTGGAAAGAAAACATAGGAAAGGCATACAATACATAAATGTGCATCTCAAGCTTGAGCTTGACAAACTAATAAAGGTAGTAATAGGAAAAGTCATACAGAGGATTCATGTTGAAAAATAAAGGTGAGTGTTTAGTAGCTTGATAGCTGTAGATTTAATTCTTTTACATAAGGACACAAAAGGTCTGATTCAGTTATTCCAAAATAGGTACCTACTGCTAATGAAGATGACTTATGACATCTGAGCTAACTCCCTGGGGCTTTGAGATATGACACAGGAGTGAACTCCTCTACGGAAGCAGCTGGAGGCCAAGTGGCTTATCTGAAGGCATTTCAAATGACCATCATCATCTATGTGAGGGGAACTGAACTGAGACCATAACCTGCAATCCAGCCTCATACTAGCACACTTAAATTTATGTAGCTCCATGAGTCAGATACTAAAAAATCAGTTATAGACAAATTAATATCTACCAAGCCAGTGAAGGGAGTTGAGAAAGCATTGCAGTTGACCAGCTTCTAGTATCCACCTGACGGAAACATCTTTAGTCTCCATGGACCACAATGACTTCATCTCGACTTCATGGGAAGCTTAGACATACAGCTCACATCTAGATATCAGCAGGTAGACATCTAATATTTAGATGTTTTAATCTGAAGCTGAATACTACTCCTAAAGGCAGAATTGAAAGGAGGAAGGGAAATTCCTAAGAAAGGGAAAGAGATCCCAGAGTTTTCAAGGCAATTTGGAAATAGTTGAAGAGTTGTATTAAATGTCTTTTAGGGGAAGGAACTCATGTTTATATATTTTATCAACATACACTCTATGCATTAATTAAACTAGTGTCAAAAGTGTAAATAAGGCATTTAGATACACAATGCTCCAGTAGAATACTTCAAACAGATCAGATCAGATCTTATTATTCTAATAGGGTCAGAAATCAAAAAAAAATAAACAATGGCATATAACTGATATCAGAGTGAGCTGAATTCTATTATTGATGATTTAATTAAGAATTGATGGAAAACATATGAAGACAAGTGGAAATCAAGAATCATGAATAAGAATGAGTATCTCTAAGAGAATGAAGACCTAGGAAAAAAAGACACACAAGAAAAAAAATGAGTTTTAAAACACCTAGAAGTACCTTACGCTATAGCATAAACTAACAGATAAACAGACATTACCTTCTGGTGTCATTCTACCTAAGGACAGTTCAATCCCACATCTCTACCAGAAATGAACTGAATTTATATTAAATAACATGTGATATAGTTTACTGGAAAAAGATTCTTCATTACCTAGAAAACTGAAAAACATAGAATATAACTCCGACAAATTAAAAGATTGGTAATTGAATATTTCTGAACAGATCAGAAGAAACAGAATGACAGTGAGCTAGTATAGCAGGATAGAGAACATTCATGAATAACAAATTTAATATAAAAATATTATGCAAAAAAAAAATTTAAATTTTCTTGGACTAGACAGAAGAAATAACAGAAGCAAACAAAGTTCACACACTTGTGTGAAGTGTGAAACATTCCATGTTTGTGGGCAGTTTGGGCTGTCAGTAAAGTCAATAGAAGTCAACATATTAACCATCTGGTAGAATTAGACATGGCATATATTGTGTGCAGTTCATATTTTATTTAATTCTCTGGCAGAATGAAGGAATTACAGGTCAATATTTGTCAGGAAGTGCAGCAGCTAATGCGAAAGTAAAGCAGAGTAATGCTTATGAACTTTTTACTTTCTCTTTAGTTTGAAAGCTAGTGACTATGTTAATTATACACACACAATATGTCCAAAGAATAAGAGGTTTTCAGGCCATGCAGTAACCTAACCCTTGTGTTTCTATCATGCTTATCAACTTCAGTAGTGATCTCATTGCAGAAAACTTTTCAGATTTTAGTAAAAATACTGTTAATATTACCTCTTTAGTCATCAGTGCTTACCTTCCCGACAGTGAAGGCAAGAAAGAACAAAGGTCCTGGGGTATCTTCTTACCCTTGAAAGCGAGACAGTGCCAGGGCATCACAGAGGAGCCATAGGCTATCTTTCTTCTGTGACTCAGCCGTGGACTATAGTTTCTGTCCGTCTCTGATTTAAAGCACTGCAATAAGTGAAAATGTAAGTATGTCTGATGTCCTCCATCCTTGACTTCTACTTTAACAAAAGTTTGCAGAGGGTACAGCTAAGATTCAATCTGCTTAAGTGAAGTACCTAGTTACTATCAAAATCTGGGGGGGCTAGGAATTGGTCCTGTTACATTAAACACCTAAATGTTACTGGAAGTCAGAAAAGGGAAATAAAGGTCCCGGGGGAAGTTCTGTCTGTTAAATCAGACTCGGGTATAGAGGATATCCCTCTGGAGGCCTTGGTTACATTTACATTGATGATTTGGTACAAAACACTACTGCTGCTGTGAATCAGTGAATGCCCTGATTGTCCCAAATTGCTGCACACTGTTTTGGTTCAAGATGTGATTTCAGATAACATAACTGAGGTTGTATTCCTTCTGAAGAAAGCCAAAATGGAAATTCTCCTTCTAGTGCACACCAAAGGCACTCCTTCAGCGTTGTAATAGAAACGAGGATTCAAAACAGAGATTGGTTCTTTCAGCAGATTCAAACTGCATTCATGGTGACAGCTTCAAACCATACTTTGAAGCAAAAATTCTGAGATTTGTGTAAATGCAAGAGTTTCAGCACTAATTGCTTTGATTTACTGATCCATTCTTGTTGCACCAAATTACTTGCTAATGTAACAACAACCATCACTTATGTCTGTTCAGAGACTGTGATTTTGGACTGTGACTTTAGACTGTGACTGGAACTTAGACTTAGCGGGACTCCTTGTTAGGTAAACAAAGAAATAAGATGGGCACCTTAATCAGGTATTTCTTTCATCCTAATATTTACCTCAAATAAATCTAACTGTAAAATTGAGATATTTTAACTATGAAACAAAAGTTATTTTTAAAGATTAGAGATTCAGTCTTAAATATGTGGGAAGAATGTAACCTTATGACATGTGGAAATGTTACCTCTTTGGATTCAACAAACTGTAAATTGTAAAAATTTAATAAGAAGAAATAACAATACCCTGACTTTTTTTTTTTTTTCTGAGATAGAAAATAATCTGTACAAGAATTAATAGGAAGCAGAAAATTCTTTCCTTATGTGTCCCTATAAATTATTTCTCAACAAATTTGTGGCACAGATGTTTTAGGTTAGTAGTTTTTATTTTACTTGCTTCTTTTCTTTTCTTTTCTTTTCTTTTCTTTTCTTTTCTTTTCTTTTCTTTTCTTTTCTTTTCTTTTCTTTTCTTTTCTTTTCTTTTCTTTTCTTTTCTTTTCTTTTCTTTTCTTTTCTTTTCTTTTCTTTTCTTTTCTGTTTTATCGTGTTTTAATGAATCCTTAAACTAAAGGAGAAATTAATTTCAAATGGCTAATTGCTTGGCTTAGATTTCTGTTGCAAACAATAAGAGATCAAATTTGAAACTGTGAGCTGAAGTTGCTAAATTTCAGACTTTGTATCAAAAGTTTTGTTAGCTTGAAACTCTTCAATGGTAATGGTCACAATGTTCTCCTTTCCTTTCCTTTCCTTTCCTTTCCTTTCCTTTCCTTTCCTTTCCTTTCCTTTCCTTTCCTTTCCTTTCCTGTCCTTTCCTTTCCTTTCCTTTCCTTTCCACTGGGAAACTCCAATAAATTTGAAGCTAGATACATTGCTCAAAGAACATGTAATCTAAGTTGGCAAGAAGTGGTCTTGGAAAAGGGAAGTGTAGTATCACCATTTTATAGTTGGTTAACTAAGAATAACTCTGTTCCTGACCTTTGAGTAAGGAAGTGAGTAACAGAAAGGAAAGCTAGATACTTTCAGATTGAGTTTAGAGTTAGAATTTCATGTATTGTAGTCCAAGCCCAATAAACGAGAAAGTATCAATGTTAGTTGGATTTGGTCAAGGCTCAGAATACTGTAATTAGGACAACAAGATAACTAGCTTCTTAAATACCTCTGTGTTAAAGAATGAGGAACCAGTTGGAGAATATAGTTAAACACAATGACTAAAATTACTGGCATAGATACTTAATACAGAGTAATATAGCAGTTAAAAGGCTACAACAGTATCATGAAAATTGCAAAAAAAAAAAAAAATACAGAAAAAAAAGACAAGAAAGGAAGAAAATATTCTGAGAACTTGCGAACATGTTGACAATAAAATTACTTTCTTTTAAGTTCATTTAATTTAAACTGTTACTATGAAATCCTTTGGTAAGCTGAGGAATATTATGTGAAATTATCACAAAATGTAATCCAAATTTTAACTGTTCAGTTCTGTATTTTTCATTCACTCACACTTTTGTGTACCTTTCATCTCTCTTCTTACCCACTTCTTCTTTATGTAAAATTGGGAATTGCATGTAGGACATCTAGTACATTGCAAAAACATCAGACCATCTTCACAGACCATCTCTCTACATGAATTAATTTCCATTTAATTTTCTACAATAAAGTTACAGATTAAACAGATTTTTTTTATCATTATTTTTTTAGAACATACTGGGAAATTGTTTATCCTGGTTACTATGGATTCAAAATTTATAGGTTGATTCAAAACAGTACCGTATCTCTCTCACAGCATGTCATTCTACTATTTCAACCTCAATCTTGGGTCAATTGATTAATCTGTAATAACTGTTGATAACCAGGATGTAAGTAAATACATAATCTCCCCTATTCAGTGTCAGCTTTGATCACATCAGATTTCCTTGTCCTCTGTCCCATTATTGAATCAGCCAACATATATTTCCAAACATATGACCTCAACTATCTTTATGTTTTGATGTGACTTGGAGTGAACATATGAAAACATCTTCAAACAATTATCAGTACCTTTTCAGTTTGTAAATCACTATATATTTGTTAACTTATGTATACTTTGCTGGTCCCCAGACTAGAACATACATAATTTTCTCTTGCCAGAGTTACTGTGATGGAGATATCCTCCCAGAATACTATGCAATAATAAGTTGTTTTTGACTAAGGGTATAATTCAGGTTTCCTGCATGTAGAGGTAGACTTTAAGAGCAAGATTAATACCTAAATACAGCAGTCTCTGTCATGTAGGTCTTTTCTTTAGAAACCTATAAAGCTTTTAGGGAATCAAGGGGATTTGGGTCTTCTGTTACAATCAATGGAAATTTAATCAGTATGGTCAAGAGGACATGAATCTGTTGATAATACACGGATGTTCAGTGCCTTTTGAGATAGCCTGGGATATATTGCTGGACTTTAACTTCCATTTCAAATGGACACAGATCTCCCATAGGTACTGCATCATAACTGCCAACCTAGCATATATATCTCATATACTACAGAGTGTCTTAAATAGCACTATATGTTGATGTGCAGGATATTGAATCAGGACTAGTGTTATCTACAGAGCTATTCAGATGACCAAATTTGTTATGAGGGAATGACTAGGAACATGATTCTGTTGTGTAAACGGAGATCTGTGTAGCCTTTTTAGATATACTAGGGGATTCAAAGTAGCTGAGTTGGCAGGAATAATACAGGATGTAGTAATACTCATACCTTTCCAAACTAAAAGAATAGCAGGAGGCTTGACAGAACAGAGCAGAGCCCCTCAGATGGCACCAGACACCTATGCTTAGGCAATTCAATTAAACATTTTTTCTCTCTTTGCTGTAATGGGAACTCAGTCATCTTAGCTCCAGCATTCTTCCAGGTATCTCCATTCAGGGTGAATGGACTTCCACCTCATGTGCCAAACCAGAGAGGACATGTATTCTTGTGAAAGTTAGCTTTAAGTTCAAGAACAGTAACTTCCTCTTCAGGAAAAGTGGAGGAAAAATGAACCAGATATGGCAGATCATCAGAGTTATTGCTATTTCCTTTGACCTTATCCAAGAGTTAAGCAGGAAACAATGGGAATGATAGTGGATTAAAAAAAAAAAAGAAAGTACAATATGTAAAGTCAGCGTTGAGTATAGTATTATTTCTCAGAGTTTGTAGAAATGTATACCAGGCAAGATTCTGGCCCTTAGAATATACTGAAAAAAAAATTCTGAACACAAGAAGGGTGAAGTACAAAAACCATAGCTGTTCTAACAGTGCTCTAAAAAACAAAGTTGACTTGTTGATGAAGTCATATATTCCAGAATGATCAAAGACTTCTGTATTGCTGGTGAATTTTAATGAAGACTGTGGGTGTTACACAGGCTGTGTCTATAAAATCCCAGAGATAATCAAGTGGGTCACATGCTTTTTTAATTATTATTTCTTGTGCCTCTCAAGCCTTCTGTTAACCAAAACTTAATCCATTTTAAAATGAAATATATGACTTATTTGTTTTTTTAACCTTTTAGCTTTTTTTCCACATGAGAACAGAACCTGTTGATTAATATATATATATATATATTT
>VXAA01004002.1:65499-89920 GCA_013399115.1 Anseranas semipalmata | reverse complement strand
AAGGGAAAGAAAAAGAAAAGAAAAGAAAAGAAAAGAAAAGAAAAGAAAAGAAAAGAAAAGAAAAGAAAAGAAAAGAAAAGAAAAGAAAAGAAAAGAAAAGAAAAGAAAAGGAAAAAGTGGCCTCCAAATAAATGAAACTCAATTTCACGGCACATTATCTCTTTCAATTCTTTCCTCTCAGCTTTCATTTTCATTAAAATCACAGACAACCATAAATTAATAATTACTTCAGGTTGACTAAATGCAGGCCACACTATTTAGCTCTCGTTTCCCTACAGTGGCCCTTCTTGTTCATGCTGGAAAAATGTTAATTTAGATAATGTGGCTTGCCCCTTGTCATATAATTCTGTTTTGCAGTTTAGCTGATCTATAATGGTCTGTTCTTATTAGGTAGTATTAACTATATCTTTTGTTCAATCAAGCTTCACAGTTTCCTCCAACAAGATAGCTATTGTGAAATATCAGATGAAATGTTCTATTATCCATATTTCTGTTATATTTTGATTCATCTCTATGTCATAATCACGTTCAGCGACATTTGTAATTTCTTGTAGTAATAAATTTATTGTCCATTAGCCCAAGCCGTATGTGAGACTTTTTTGTCAGGAACTACAGAATATATACCTCAATCTTACTACTTTACAGTTTATGCACATTTCAAATGAGATGTTTTATCAACCTACTTTTCAATTAAGAATGGGTGAATGGTTCAAATAAAATAAAACTTGAACTTTCACCCAGAGTTTGAACCCAATTTGTTTCTGAGGTTTGAAACAATTTAGTGTAGTTTGGTTATCTATCTATCTATCTATCTATCTATCCATCTATCTATCTATCCATCCATCCATCTATCTATCTTTTTATCTGTTTATCTGTTTATCTGTCTGTCTATTTTTGGCAGAATATTCTAGTAGTGAATGAAGGAAAATGAGGCATATAACAACATTTATACACCAACAGGGAAAACTGTGGATGCGGTGTCCTCCAAAAGCCCTTATTTCAGTACGTATGCACATTTTGACTATTAAAAAAAAAAAAAAAAAACAAAAAAACACAGAAAAAAATCAACCAAAATTGGACTTTTATATTCCTCTGTCAGTGTGACAACCTACATTTTTATATATAAGAACACCTGAAAGCTTCTAAATACACAATTTGTGCTGTGTTTTCATATGGCAGTCAGCTTTGCACTCTTTTCAGGAACATTTCCATGTAGTATTAACCATATAATTGAGAAAAATTAGAATCTCTTTCTCTTAAAGTCAAGGCGATCGTTTTTTTCAGCAATAATTTATGCAACATAATTAGCTGAATATTTCTTGTGTTCCCATATATACAGGGTCTTCCTTGATGTGTAGGTGCTTTTGGCACCCACGCAGACCTAAAATAAGGAAAATCTTAGAGCAATTATATCTGCAAATATAAATGGAAAATATGATTACAATTTTCTTATGGAATATGGGCTTTTCTTTTAATGTATGGTCATAGAATGTAATGTAATGAGAAAAAAAATATTTTAGGAATGTTCCCATTTATTTTCACCCAAGCAAATCTTCTTAAATCAAGACATGTGAAATTACCTAAAGTAACATTACACAATGTTAGTAACCATTTGAAAGTGATATGTAGTTTTCTCCCAAGTGTGAAGGTTCTAATTCCCATGGCATATGTTCTATAATAAGATATAGGCCCTCACAGTTTGAATAAGTACACTTTTCCAAAGGAATGGCATATTTTCTTCCACCCTTGAAAATTTTTTATATAAACATTCTAGTAACAGGCTATTTACATATGGCCTAAGCTATTTTTGTTTGTTTGTTTGTTTGTTTGTTAGTTTTTAATTTTTTATTGTTATTTGTTTATTTTTAGAGAAGTAACCAAAAGTCATTAGTGGAAGTTAGAAAAACTATTGGCCTGCAGAATTGTTTTAGTTATATATAAATTGTTTTATATCTCTCCAGACACTGCTGATATATTTGTATCTGTCATGATCTGCAGTAGACTATCAGCAAATCTGTGTATATTTCTGAATTTTTCAATGTATAAAGCAGATTCTTTTTGGCCATTCACACAATGTACGATTTCTGCTCTCCTAAATGAATAGATACATATCAGCTACCACAACAATATCCTTAAATGGACCAAAGCAGTCTCTATCATCCAAGTGATGTAGCTCAACAGTAATAAACCTTTTTGTAGACTTTTTTTGTGTCTCTGTGATCTAGTTTGCAGAATAATATGTAAGAAAACAAGATCTGGCTGTTTATGTATGTTATGTTAGTAATCATAATGATTGTAACATTGGCAAGCCAGTTCATCTCTGAAGTCCCTTATAGTTGTGTCATCTTCAGAACAGAAAAGTGAACTGACTTGCCAAAAGACAAGTGAATCCCCTTTCTGCAGACAGCAATGCAGCACATCAACATCTAAAGAAGGAATATTCTTTGGAAAATATAGATGTATACAGTGTATATGTCTACTTTTCTGCTTGTCATTTAGATTCCCCATATAGTCAATGGAGAGGAACAAGCACTTCATCTTATCCTAATGCAGCTATTAAATGTAGGTCAGAGGAACTGCACATTAGTAGCATCTGTTTCTGAATGCTGCCTCTTAATTAAATTTAGACAAGTAGCTCATATGTAGATGTTTACATCATAAACACCTGAAGTGGGTTGAACATGTCTCTAGAATCCTTGCCTCATATACACTCAAACTGCTACCAAATGCTAATGAATATTCCTTTATGCATTTTACTGATTTCAACAAGATTCCCTTAGGAGACGGAAAGGTAGAGTAATTGAGGGACCTCTTTCCCATGCAATATGAAGAATATAATAATCAGTATTTCTTGAAAAAAAATCTTTAGAACAAGGCATAACAGCAAAACAAAAATTTTCTAAGCAACATCATACAGTAATTTTATGGAAGAAGAGACAAATTAACTCGTCACAGAACTTAGGATTTCAAAAATACTTCCAGGGAAATTATTTTAATTAATGATTCTTTAAATAAAAGCAGGAGAGCATTTTCCTTTTCAATAATAATTCTTTTGTTCATCCCCAATCCAAACACTGCAGATCTGTATTAATGTAGAACAATTTGAAAAATGGAACTGACTAGTTTCCATTTGACTGAAATGAGAACAAGATCTAGCCTTAGGCAACAGGAGCATAACTAGCCAAAAACAAATGCCAATTTTAAATTTCATGAAGTGATTATTTGCTGTTAAAAAGTCAGTATTTCCCAACACATATAAGACAGTAATAGAATCTGAGCTCTCAGATGACCTTATGCTTACAAAGGAAATAGCTGCAATATATCAGCCAGTGATCACTGGAAATTAGGCTCTATCAAATCTTGTGTGAATTAAAATAGTATAAATTAGTATAGCAGTACTTTAAATTGGAGTAGTACCATAAACTTCTACAAACGTATACTGATTAAGATCAACAGATATATGATTTACTAATTGTACAGTGATGGATCTGACTCATCAGATTTTCAGTTTGACTGATGAGTCTCTTTATAAGTATTCCTTTTCACAACACTCTAGTGTAACAGACCCATATAAAAACCGTGAGGGAAGGGAAGGGAAGGGAAGGGAAGGGAAGGGAAGAGAAGGGAAGGGAAGGGAAAACGCAGATTTTATGTGCCAGCAAACACTAGCCACTGAATGCCAAACAGTCAAAAAATGATTCCATCATTTCTTCTTGTATCTTCCATCATGTCTTCTTGTGTCATAGCTGTGACTGAGTTTGTAGAAAAAGCTTCATAGTCACAGGCACTGAGCAGCCTGTCTTTCAGATGGAGAGAGAGAAAGAAAAAGCTTCTCTTTCAGACTTAATCAGTGAAGGATGTTACTAAAGTTTCTGTGTAATAATTGGAGGTAATGAAGATTCATGTAGAAAGCTAGAACCCAATGAGGATGAATATCTATAGAAAATAATCAACCTGTGAAGCTCTGTTCTTACAGAAGCCACCACTGCATCCTCCAGCCCCACTACCAAAACCTGGCCACATAAACCCAATATCATTTCAGATAGCCTAGGAACAGTTAAAGACCAGAAACGCTATCATCCAGATCACAACCAAGTTTATGTTATTATTATACATAGAAACATACATTTATTTAAAAAGGAAGTAACAGCTATATGCTTTGCACGTGCAGGAGGATTACAAACCAACCATTGTTTGAAGGTAATTCTATAAAATCCTTGAATTATGGTAAAAGTTGATCTTTAAATCATTTATAGTCTAATCATTTTCCTGTATATATGCTATTTCCTTTTCACGGCTGTATACATATAGGTATATAGTTAGTTAACTAGAAAATATAGCTAGTTAAAAATAGTCATATAGTTATATAGTTAATTATATATAGAATCATAGAATCATAGAATCATAGAATCATAGAATCATAAAATCATAGAATCATAGAATCATAGAATGGCTTGGGTTGGAAGGTACCTTAAAGATCACCTAGTTCCAACCCCCCTGCCATGGGCAGGGACACCTTCCACTAGATCAGGTTGCCCAAAGCCCCATCCAACCTGGCCGTGAACACTTCCAGGGATGAGGCATTCACAACTTCACCGGGCAACCTGTTCCAGTGCCTCACCACCGTCATAGTAAAGAATTTCTTTTGAATATCTGACCAAAATCTCTCCTCTTCTAATTTAAAACTGTTACCCCTTGGCCTATTGCTACAGTCTTTCCCCATCTTTCTTGTAGACTCCTTTTAAGTATTACAGCTTCTAATACATTTTTTTTTTCATATAGACAATAAATAAAAAGACACCAATGAAACAGACCAGTTATATTTAGAGTATAATCAAGAACAAAATGCTGAATATGCTCTTTTTTATGTTAGAACCACGTTTTTTTAAAAATATATTTTTTAACATGTTTCTAGTTGCTGTCTTACACTGTGACATGATAGTGTCCTGAGTATATCCACAAAGCAATGTTTCCTGCAGGGAATTATCACTGGGATTGAGATGCAGTATCAAAGAACTCACAATTGTGCAGAGGTATGCCATTAATTTATTTTATGCCATATTTTTATCAAGTTGAAAGATCTGGTTCTGAAAAAAAAAAAAAAGCAAATGATATACCATTTTTTTTTTCATGTACTTTATAGTATTGTAACTATGTACTTCAATTCTTTACATATCTATAGATCTATATAAGACAACATTCATTCTTGGAAGGTTTCTGCTTCTTGGGAAGGCTGCCATGGATTATGATGCATCAGCTTATATAAAGAAACACGTTACAATGAAATGGTTCAATTACCTGAAAATTTACAAGACTAATAATGTTCATATGACAGGATGTAGCAGGGACTTTTTTCAGAATCCCTGCATCAAGTTGCTGGACTATCATCACGCTGTCTGTCTTTGAAGAATAATTTACTAGGACTTGACTTTGTATTTTGTTATCTTTGGAAAAAAAAAATAAATGTGATTTTGTAACCCACTTTTTACTCTGTGTTTCAGATCTCCTTTGCCCAATGTAATTGTGAAGGCCTGGGAGAAAATGTTTAGCTTTTCAATGCAACAATCATGAGATTGTACCTTAGAAGTGCTGGCCAAGAAAATTCCCTTTTATTTCAGTTCTTGAGGGGAATAGTGACACATTATTTTTCTAATAACCTGTGCTTTAAAGTAATGGAAGGTGAAGACTAAATGTTTCTTCTATCAAAATGTCAAATCCCCACCAATGCAGTTAAAGGTCTGATTTTCTGGTCACAAAAATGTTTAAATCAGGTACATGTGTGAAAATAAAAGTCAGGCACTTATCTATTTAACTGCATGAAACAGAATGTACTTGAACAGAACTAATTGTGACCAGGATAATGGACAACATTCTTTCAACATTCTTAACACTGAACAGCTTAAAAAATAACAATTTTAAATGAAAATTGTATAGTTTAGTTGTACTGCAGGAAGATAAATAGACTTTGCAAGGAAAGTATATATTTTTCACCCACTTCTCTGAGTTTTGTTTTCTAATATAGAATGACAAAATAGTATGCAACAAAGGAAAAAAAAAAAAAGCTGATTTCTCACAGAATGGATCTTTGACTGTTATCACTTTCCGCAAGTCTCACTGGCAGAAACAAGCATTTTCAAAGCACTGAGACACAAAAATATACATTGCACTCCAACTACACTTCTGAGTTGTTCATACATGCACTATTTTTACATCAATGCCTATTTTTTGCATAGATTAGGGGCTTTGAGGTGATCAGATCTAAGAGTCCCCTTTAACACTTCAAGTTTGAAGTAGAGAGTCTAGACTTTTTTGTAGCTGGTAAAAATAAAAAAAAGAAAAAGAAAAAAGAAAAAAGAAAGAAAAAGGAAAATCCTCTTATATCTTCTATTGCATCAATCACTGCTCTTCTTTACTAGCTATTCCCTTCAGAATACTTTGAAATGAGATCTGTCTTTGGATTGTCCTACCTGCCACAGTTCAAACACCTTTCTAAAGAGTGGCAATAAAAAGCTCTAAGTGCAAACCTGGCAGTACAAGGAGTCATTAGGCCCCTTAGATACTGTGAAGGTGGTGATTACATAAGAACCTATATAGATAGATGAAAGGTTTGGAAAAATGTACTATGTTAGCAGAACTGTAAGATGCATCCCCTGCATGCAAATAACTTTAAATTTAGAAATTTTGTGTATGCAAAGGACTCAGAGTGGAACTGCAGTCATGTACAGTCAAAATTTGTCATTGCATTTTTACATGTAAATCAAACATATACATCTGAATATGATTTGCATATGTAGTTACTTAAAATGCATGCAGAACTGCTGATTTCTATGCATTCAGAGAGAGGCCTCCATGCATTTAAACTAAACTATATATAATAAACATTCATCCCAAGATCATTCAAAATTTTAGGTAGTAGATAATACAGTGTCATGACATGGAAGATAACAATTTATAGGATGTTGTGAGGTGTAAGAGTACTGAAGTTTTTTCCAAACTTTTTATAATCAGACCTTTTAATTGGACTTCACCTGAAGAATTTCTAGAAAATCAGATAAGACCTGTTATTCTTAGACAGTGGAGCAACTGCTTTTTTTCTAAAATACTGTCAGCATCAGACAGTCTTATCAAGTTCAGCTACAATTTAGCAAAGATCTTCAAAGTGAATTGGAGCTTGTGTCTTGGCTTCTGTGGAATCCCAGAGGAGGGAGCAGTTTCCATGACCTGACATGCTGCTGCCCCCTCTTGTCAATTCTTGTGTTTTGGGGAGCTTGACCACTTCACTAGGGTGTTGCATGCTTGGGTTGCTGGCTGATGGTTGTTTTGGAAGCACTGTCCCTTCATTGTCTCACTGCTTCAGTTAAATTCGTTTCTTAGCTTTATTTCACAGAAATGGTCAGCACCTGTCATCTAGAAATATATTTTCAAACCAATACTTAAAAACCTTACGTGCGACTATCAGGAAAGTTTTTTCTGCAAAACCTTATTTCTGATGTATAATTAATACTATTTTTTCAGAAACANCCCCCCCCCCAGTTGCCTTCAGTTGCTGCTTTTTAAACATCATCCTTCTTCCCAATTTTGTATCCAAGTAATCTAAGATCTCCCACTCCCTGTCCTGCCCCCAATATCCCGTCTCTTGGGTTTAGAAATGTGCTCAGGTGAACCAACATAGCAAAGCCTGTGGAATCTGTAAACATAATATTAAATTTCTTACTCATTATACACCAAAGTGGGTTTTCCTTACAACTTCTTTTTTATGTTTATATGTCAGATGCTGTTGAGGCCTTTTATTACTCTAAATCTATCAAGTTGAAGGTCACAGTTTTATAGACCGTTGATGTCACTGCATTTTGCATTTGGTTTCATGTGTGCTTGAAGATATAGTGAAGGCAAAAGGGCTTTTAGTTTCCTTGGGGAGCTCCATGCTATTATGACCATGACCAGTCAAATGAAGATTCACATGACATTTTCTTACAAAGACCTTAATCTGCAAGGTATTGAGGTGGGCTGAGTTGCATTCTGATTTAACATGCTTCTTATTTTCAGTTACTTTCATTTGTTCTGACAAACAAAAAGCTAGTTAATTTAAAGGGAAGCTAGAGCATATGCTTGGACTTCAGAGAAGACTATTTTCTTTGCAATCTGAATTAGTTTCCTATTTGTAGGTATACATATATATCAGAACAGTACTGTGGTATGCTCTGTATTTTGACATATGTAAGATAGTGTATTACTTCTGTTCTTATGTGTTGCTTCAATCTTTAATTATGAAAAAAGGGATAATTGCAGAGTATAACATTATAAGAAAAATCTCCCAAATCCAACTACATATTGTTTTCTGTTTGTTGATGATCATAGTTGTCAAGGTGAAAAGAAATCAGTACTTTCTACAAAACCTTTTTTTCGCTTTTTAGATGTAAAACTGTGCAAAGTAAAATACTGAAAAAGAAATATTTAAAATTGAAATAACTTTAGCTTATGCTTGGATGTAGCTGAAGGTACATATTTTAGGTATAAAAAATATCTGTAAAGATGTGTGGTAGGATAAATTATAAAAAACGTATCAATCTTATTGGGAATTGGTAGAGACACAGGATCTCTTTGGATGATTCTAATTTCTTAAAACTTGGACAACTACCAAACAGAGACCAACTTTATCTTTCCTGGGAGAAAACAACCTTTCCCTTTCAATAACTGCAAGGTCTGCATAAATAAAAGACATGGAAGACTATGTTAGCAGTTTCCAGATTGTCCTAGGTGTAGCCTCTGTTTCAGACTGACTATTTTGTTTACTGCTAAATATTACATAACTATTGTCTTAAACTATATTTCTGCCAGGTCTTCAATTTTATTCAGAGTAGGTAGCAGGAACCATACCTCCTCTATTTAGGTATTACTTCTCTATATATTTGTCCCTCATGGCAGAACTAAAAGTTGGTCACTAGAAGTGAAGGACCATATAACATACACCCAATAATATCTAGAAAGTTAAAAAACAAGGTTCTCTTCATCTGAAGGTTGAGTCTCTCCTTGGATGAAGTTCAGATAAAAAGCTGAAGGTTCCTGTTTTTCCACCGTGTTTTATCCTTCTCAATTTAAAGATGAAATAGATCTGCAAGAATGCTCAGTCTGTTATCCTCTATATTGTACTGTGGAAAGATAAGAACTATTAAGCTTTATATATATTTGCTTAAGCTTTGAACTTCATGTTTTACCTGTATGTATGCATATATATGCAGAATTCATAAACAAGTTATCTGAAATTCAAGTTTGATATGTTAATGTTGATATTTTTAGCCAAACTACAGTATATGTATTCTGTCCAGTCATGCAGGGATGGAGCTAGGAAAGCCAAAGCCTATGTTGAGAGGGACATGAAGGGCAACGAAAGACATTCTACACATACATTAACAGCAGAAGGAAGACTAGGAGAAACCTGGGCCCACCACTGAAAGGAGCAGAGGACTTGATGACAAAGGACATGGAAAAGGCCATAGCATTTAATGCTTTCTTTGCCTCGGCCTTTACTAGTAAGATCAGTCTTAGAAGAGAATACAAGACTCTCATAGAATCATAGAATGGCTGAGGTTAGAATAGAATAGTTCAGTTGGAAGGGACCTTCAAAGATCATCTATTCCAATTGCCTGACTTCTTCAGGGTTAACCAATGGTTAAAGCATATTAATGAGGGCGTTGTGCAAATGTGTTTTGATCACTGACAGGCGTGGGGCATCAACCAGCTGTCTAGGAAGCCTGTTCCAGTCTTTGATCACCCTCACAGTAAAAAAAAAAAAAAAAAATTCTATTGTCCAGTCTGAACCTTCCCCGGAACAGTTTTGTGCCATTCCCGTGTGTCCTGTCATTGGTTATGAGTAAGAAGAGACCTTGCTCTTTGCTTCCCTTCCTCAGGAAGGTGTAGAGAGCAATGAGGTCACCTCTTAGCCTTCTTTTCTCCAGACTAGACAGCCCAACTGTCCTCACTGTACATGCCTTCCAGCCCTTCTGCTTTCCAGTCCCTCTACCATCTTTGTTACCATCCTCTGGATGCTTTCAAGGACCTTAACATGCTTTTTATATTGTGGAGACCAGAACTGTTACTGTGGAGACCAGAACTGCAATTCCTTATAGGCCAAGAGAGGTGTTCTTACCCTCTACTCAGCCCTGGTGAGGCACAGCTGGAGTGCTGTGACTAATGCTAGTAGAAGATACACCTGGACATACTGGAGTGAGCTTAGCAAAGGGTCACAAAGGTGATAAGAGACTGGAGCATCTGTTGTATGAGGAGGGGTTGAGAGAGCTGGTATTGTTTAAACTAGTGAAAAGAATGATTAGGGGGATTTTATAAATGCATATAAATAACTAATGGGAGAGAATGAAGAAGGGGCAGTCAGACTCTACTCAGTAGTGCTCAGTGCCAGGCCAAGAGACAATGGAAACAAATTAAACTACATAAAATCCCATCTGAACACAAGAATTTTTATGCATTTAATTATTTATTTGTTTATTTGTTTGCTTATTTATTTATTGATTTACTGTGATAGTGGTCAAACACTGGAAAGGGTTTTCTGGAGAACTTGTGGAGTCTCCCTCCCTGGAGATATTCAAAACCCAGGGCACAGTCCTGGGCAACCTGCTCTAACTGAGTTGGCTTGAGCATGGGTCTTGGACTAGGTGATCTGAAAAGATCTTGTCCAGCTTCAGTGATTCTGAGATTCTTTTGCATTCTGTTATTTTACTTTAATGACTTATATTAAATCCTGCCACCCTCTCCCCCAATTTTCCTTAACTTCCATAGGCAGGAAATGGTTCCTATTTACCAATAGGCACAGATATTTGTTGTTGTATTGAATTAATATGATCATTGCTGTGTTTTCCAGGATAGTTTAAAATAAAAATAAAATTATGAATATTTTTGTCAAGGGAGACATTTAGAACTACTGTTACAATATAGCTACGGAACTACAGAAATGCATAACTACAGAACAATATAGCTATCCTTTCACAAATCTGTGAAATAGAAAGTAAACTTAACCCAGTGCTAGAAGTCTTTATGTTTACTTGTTAAGCAATTGCTGAATCTTACTCCATGATCTCCTTAAGCTGTTATTTTTTTCCCTGAGCTGTTGGACCTGTGATGTATTTATGTCATTTTGACCTTGGCTAATGATTGCAACATTTTTTATTTTTTAGAAAACATGGAGTCATTATTCAATCCTCTAAGTAGTTTTGTTGTTGTTGTTGTTCATTATTTTACATTAACATAATGAATAATAACTTCACATGTCATAAACAAAGGTTTGGATCATCAGCCTGAGAGTTGGCAATGCTAGTGTTAAAAACTGGTTCTCATGCTCCACTACTAAGGCACAGAAATCTTTCTCTCATAAACTATCCTCAACCATAAAATATGGTGTTACATTTGCGCTTCCATGAAAAATCCCTCTGGTCTTTCCTGAATCAATCGAACATGCAGTAGCAGGCAAAAAAAGCCATTATATGAGGATGTACATCCCAAATGACAAATAATACAAATAACAAATAAATAGTATTCTATTTAGCTATTTTATTGAGTGATAATGAATATTTAGTAAGATAGATAAAAATAATAATCTCTGATATTTTGTATAGAAACATAACCAATTAAGATTTCTAATGCTACAGCATTTTACTATTCTTTGTCAAATTTGAATAAAATGTAAATTCTTATGAACAATATTGAAGAATAATATTAGAAACAATGGCATTTTTTGGTGAATACTGCCAATATAAGTATATAAAGCTTTTGGCAGTCAGTAGAAAAGCTGATGAAAATATTTTAATTCCATTGAATTAATTTCATGAAGGAAAACAAATATCTTTGGGCAAGCTAAGCAGAATCACGAGTCTTATGTTAACTGTGTACACATGAACAAAAGATACTGCTATACTGTTTCAGATTAGCTTCATTTGTGGGTCAGCATCATTATATAATAAGTCAGTCAGAGTTACTTTTGAAGACACTGAAATAAAATTAGTAAAATGTTACTGAAATAACCTATCTATAAGGAAAATGTTTTTCATCTGCTCATTAATTAAAGAAGCACTGATAATTTGTATTACAAAAATCTTTCTAATTCTTAGTTTTATTTTTATTTTTTCATTTTTGTCATAACAAAGTACTGCAGATAAAATGGTAAAAACAGAGAAGATTCTGGCAAACACAGCATAAAGCTCTAAAATAATTGCCACAACTAATCAGTGTTGCCATGACTTTCATCCCCATCACTGAGGTGTCTACTTAATTTATTGTAGGTCATTTGTAAAGCATAGTGATCTATGAAGACAAAGCTAGGTCTAAAAGCAGTTATTTTTATGGAAAGTGAATTTTTTCCCCCGTTCCATTAATGTCAGAAGTTGTTTCTTGTAACCATTACTTGTAACCATTTCTCCACCCTGAAAAGAGAAATACATTCTCCTCTCATGACAGGAGACAATGAACACTCCATGTTGTAGATATTGCTTCCAAATACTAAACTTGATTCTGATTTTGACCTCCCAAAATTATTCAAATCGACAGAGGAATTCAACAGTTGTCAATGTGGACTGGAAATTCTAAGTTGGCACAGAAGTCTTGATCATCAGTACTCAAAATCTACCAACACATTCAAGACTGGGTCATATTAAGAGTTTGGAGAAAGCTGATCAAAGCCCCCAGAGAAAATTAAAAAACTCTTACTGACTTTTCCAGCTTTGGACTCCTTCCAAACATGAAAGTTGAGATGAAATTAACCCTCTCTATTATATAATTAATAATTACAGCAAATTGTGAAGACACAATAGCTAGAACCACAGTGCATGAACATGTTATTACAAGTACCGGTAATGTTTGACTGAAAAACTTAAAGGAAGAATATCTTCCTTTCCTGAAAGTATGGTGCCTTACAGCTTGTAGGTAACAGCAGGAGATGAAGGTTACAACAAGAAGGTTAATAATTTGGATTCACTCCAAATAACACTTTACACAGACATTTGTTACCTCCTTACATATTTGCAAGGCTATTAGAAAAAAAAAAAAGAGAGAGAGAGAGAGAAAAAAACAAAGCAAGAATAAAAACAAATTTATTTTTACTTTATAGCCTGAAAGTTTTTTTTTTTTTCCTCCTATTTTTCCCGTGTATGAATGGGATTCCTTAGAAAAATGACTGTGATTTATCACAGGAACACATTTCATGAAGCCAATCTTACCCACCAAATATTTAAGTTTTAAGAATGTTCTGCTGATGCTGTGTGAGAGAGTTCTTACAAACAGATTAGAGCACATTTTTTACAATGCAGAAAAATGCTGAAATATTGAATCCACTCAATGCCCAAAATAGAGACCTTTTGAGATGTGTATCTATTTTCAGAAGTTGATGGAAAGAGATGGAATTCACCAGATGCTTAAATCCTGAAAAGACATCACAAATGGTACTTTTTCTTCAGCAATGCTCCAATGGTATATATCAGTTTGACAGTGAAAGGCCACTCTAATTCCCTTTGTAATAACCTAGGGAATGACACTTGCTCAGAATGTCAAGTTCTGGAAACTTGCTGTTAATTACAATGCTTGCCATGATATTTTCAATTTTATCAGCACTGGTAGGATTTTTTGTCTGTTTCTCCATCGTACAGTAACTGCTGAAAACTGACCCTTTAGTTTATGCTCTGCCCCAGCACACACAGCTCACACCTTTTAAAGTGACCTTTATGTTCAGTAGCAGGTGCAAGATTATATAAATTACGACTCCCAGTGTATTATCAATCAAAAAGCTACTTGTCAAGCTGCTTTTTTGCTAACAACAAAAAAATCAAATCTATCCTCAGAGGCTATAATCCTGTATAGGCGAATAAAATACCATGGGGTCTGTTCTCCTCTCAGTGCACATACGTAAATCTCATTCCTACTAACATTAATGGGGAGTTACATGCATGCACCAAGAGAAGAATAAATCTGCAACAGAGCACACAGGAAACCATTCAGTGTGAAATGGTTTAAGGAGACAGATAGGGGAAAACATTGCATGGAAAAATACTATAATGAATTCGTTCATTTTTACTTACAACTCTTGATGAACTTTTTCAGACTGAATGCTATACATTTGTGTCATATGGATTTGGAATGCTTGATGAATTACATTAGCAAGTACATATTAACTGTAGCATGATTCAGGTGGGATTGCTGTCACTAAGTATTGCATTGCAGATTGATGGTGATACAATTCAAAAAGCTTTCAAAGAATTCATGTTAAATGTTTTCATGTTTCAGCTTGAATATGTTCGGTAGTATTTTAAAGCAATTAAGCTCTTACAATCTCTCATAAAGATATTTAAATTTCAATCTAAAAAAAGAGATAGAAAAGAAAAAAAGGAAAATACATACATATGATACTTCAAATACATATTATTCTAAGCAGGACCATCAACAGAGAATGTAATTATTAGATACTGCACTTAGTAACTTCAAGTACATATATTCTCTTCCTCCCTAAGTTAAATATTGTGTATATGGTCTTTGTATGGCCATATCTCAATAACAATATTGTGAGAAGATTTAGTCTGGATTCTAGTCAAATTTTAGAGCAATCAGTCCAGATGGGGAAGCAAAAGTAGTTGAATGTGAAATTATTTATAAAACTTCCTTACATGTTGCAAACCTGTATTTCTATAACTACAGTGGGCTAAATGGCCACTGAATCATCTAATTGTCCTTGTTCTTGACAAGGAACATAGCAGACACTTTAATTTATGTGTGTGTCTATATATATGTGTGTGTTTTTATATGTGCATATATATAGAGAATAAAAATATACATTTATGAAAATCATGCCAGAAACAATCTAAGGTACTGTTTGTTACAAAGATAAATGGCAAAATGAATGCCAAAAATCCTTGATAATTTCAAGGACGATAGGAAGATGTCTAAAGATTAAAAATATTGTCAGAGTAGATTTCAGTTCCTTTCCTCCCCCATCCAGACCCTATAGATTTTTTTCATTAAATTTAGTGGGATTTATGAGATTATAAAACACAAAGTAATTGAAGAAAGAATGCAGTTGGAAACCTCGGATTTTATTTTATTTTTATTTTTTAAAAAAATCTGTATGTTTTCACTTTAGGTATTTGTTTTTGTTTTGTTTTGTTTTTGTTTTGTTTAGTTTTGTTTAGTTTTATTTAGTTTAGTTTTGCTTATGTATCAACCTGTAATTCAAACCCTACTTACTCTGCATTTAGAAGTATAGATCTAAAACATTTACTAAACCAGTTAGGACAATAAGGTAACGAAAGAGGTATAGTTGCACTCAAATAAGTAAAATGCAGTAGCATCTGCTATAGACCCTGAAGACTCAAAGAGAGCAAGTATGAAAAATTCTTGGACCAACTATCCTGGAGCTTGAAATCTCAAGGCACTGTACTCTTGGGAAACTTTAACTATGCAGCCATCTGGTGGGTGACAAATACATCTAAACATGAATCACCAAAGAGATTTTTGAGTTAGGTATGTAGAGAACACTGTCATGATTCAGATAGAAGGATTATCTAGAAAACAGAGCCTCTTTTCTTTAAGGAAGAATTGATAGAAAAGATTATGAAAATGTTATTTGTTCAGACACTTGAATGTAAAGTAAGTGGACTAAGAAGTAATTTGTAAAAAAACAGTATTATGAGTGCATTCAATTTCAATAATGGAGAATTAAGCATAGTGGAGAATTAAGAAACATTCAAAATCCATGGCCTACTCAAATCTATTTGAGTTTTACTGATGATTTGTGTGAGATCAGGTTTTTATTTATACTAAGACAATGGAAATAAGAAGAAGTCGTTGAATATGTCTGTGTGTTAGAGGAGAAACTGATATATAAAAAGGACTAAGATTAAATTACAATAAAGCATTCTAATGGCAAGCAAAAATAAAACAAATTATAAAAAGACAATGTAGCTTTACAATAAAATTCTTGAAGGCTAAAGGAAGTATCCAGACAGCAATAAATGCAATAAAAAAAAATCAGCGTGACACATTTAGAACTACAGTCCCTAGGATTTGACTGTGTTTTGCATCTGTTTCTAATTTCAAGAATAGAATTTTCTGCAAAGTGCCTGCAGAGGATAATATGGTTGCAAAGGGATCCTACAGGTCATATCCCTTATTCCTTCTGCTTTCCTTCTTATGCGTTACACAAAAATCTATTTTTAAAGTTGCTTTTATTATTTCTCTTTTTTCCCATTATCCCAATGCATCAATGGATGCAGGTGTGAAGGACAAGAACTGGCACGTTCTAACCACATTTCTGCAGCACTTGTCTTCAGTCTGGGCATGTGAGATTGCACAGCCCACACAGGGGTAAATTCATCTGGCACATTTCATGACATGGTATACCAACTTCTGTAAGCTATTGAACTTGTAGTGCTTGATGTCCTGATTAAAATTAAATAAATAAAAATAAGATTATGTTTACTATGCTGGTTAAGTGATAGCAAATTTTAGTGAAACTTCACAGAGATCTTTATTTAGTCTAATGATTAATATCTTAATTAATTATCAGGAAGAACATATTAAAATAATGGGTAATAGGCAAGGATTTGCAGAACTTGCAAATAAGTTAGGCTTTATGAACCATTTTTGGCAAACAGAAGATCATTCTGTGAATTAATTAATGTATGTAATAATTAAAAGTATTCCTCATTTTACATCTGAAGAAAGTAAAGTTTAGGAGTTGAGGTGAATTTTCTGAAAGACCTAATGCTTCTACTATCTTTTGATGGTCTTAGAGCATGGCAGTTGCGTTAGACTCAGGGTGGACTTCAGCTGAGGCAATCAGCTTACATGCTAGACAAATGCCTAGATGGTATTTGGCACATGGCAGAATTCTGCATATGTTCATTTCCATGGATGCACTTGTAGGATTTTCAAGTCGTGAAGGAGGTCACATATTGAGTGACTGTCATACTGAGTTTAGATCATACCTAAATCATGCTTTAGGTACCTCAAATTTGTGTTGAAATACAGCCCCATGAACTAAGACCAACTTCTTGATTGGTATATCTGTAGACTAAATGACTTAATATGCATTCTTGTTAGCTTTTGTAAAACTGCTTTTCTCTCAGAAATCAGTCTTATAAGCTCTTGTCACTATTGACACATAGGTGGTTTCACAGGGTCAGTATAACTCAAATGAGCCATATTGAATGCAGATGCAGAACAGTGCAACTCCCATTTAAGTAAAGACCAGAAATTCCAAAATATTCCACAATTACAAAATATATATATATATTTTCTGTGGTGAGATTTTTTAAACAATTATCTCATATATAGCGTCTATGAAAATCTAATTGCTTATCTTCCTCTCTAACTTGTCATTGGGCTACTGGAAAGTTATTCCCAAATGGGATGAGAAAACTTTTTTGATATTCCTAGACAAGCTTTGGTTGGTTTTGCGAGTTTTTCCTTTCTGTTGCCTAATTCAGGGAATATATCCACAAAAGATCTGTACTCAGCTGATTCTGAATTCTTGGGATTATCCACATAAATAATATTCCTCCTGTGTGAAGATACTTAATCTCCTTATATGTTATATAATTTATGTTTCTGATTTAATACCCCAGGCTCACCCAATTCCTTCATGAAGGTAAACCCTGAAAATCCCAGAGACTATATATTTTTTAATTGAGTAGAGACCACTTAAAATAGAACTTTTAATTTAGATTTAATAACTCTATAAAAGATAAATCTAGTTGCCATGTAATAAACAGTAATTAATTAGTTAATATCAATTAAATACTAAAAATATTAATTTACATTTAACATCTAACTACAGTAATTTGCTATAGCTATCTTATTAAATGCTAATTAAATTCCTAAACATTCTTACAAGTTTAATGCATTAATAATAGGAACGTAAGTACACATTTACTGTATCTGCAGTTCTCAGTTCATTACATGGCAACTAGATTTATCTCTTTTACACTAATTAAATATACTAAGCAAACCTCAGTAACTTTTCTTAACACATACCATAACTGTTTTATTAATTTCAAATTAAATGCCCATTTAAGGCTTCTAATCTACAGCTGCCCTAAACAGTTTTCTGCTAACATAGAAAAGGTTACTGTGATGTTATAACTAAACCATGACGTTTCTAGGTGTTGGCTATGAGACATATGGCTATGTGAGGAGCAAGGTTTTTCTGTCTGCTCTGTTTTAGTTTAAACTTAATGGCTGTTTATTAATCTGCTTTTTTCTTTCTAGTAATGCCTTTCCTTTCTCACTCTGCCCTGTGTCAGCACAATCTAGTTTCTTCTTTACAATGTTTCCTTTCAGTTTTTCTAGCTGTAGTTGCTGATTGTCTACTTATCTTATTGTTTCAGTGGTCTTGAAATAAAAAGAAAATGCTTACCATATGTAAGGCTGTCAATGTTTTATTTAAAATATAACTGATACTTATAAAACCATCTTAATCTTTAATGAAACCACTCAATATCATGGAAATTTTAAGCAAATGATCGTATACACATTTGTAAGTAAAGAAATTCTGGTGAGAATGCCAACCAAAGTGCTATGAATATGTCAGAGTAAAATCCATAATGTGATTTCTCTGGAAGACTAAAGGAGACACTACAGTTGCATGTATCAAATGATTTAGAATCATGGCTCTTTTCACATATGATGGAGGCTGTCATAAAGACAGGAGGCTGCTGTGCAGCAAGAAAAGCACATTAGCTATTAACCTTCCCCCAGCCGATCAACTTTGTTTTGCAATCTTTCCTCAGAACCATTAGAATACCCTGAAGAAATAACTTTCCAATTAAAAAGGATCTCAGAGAACAAAGCCATTTTATCTCTGACTCCTGGTGTTCTTTATTCCAATAATTTAAATTGGAATTGATTTTTCAATTTAGCCGTTGACTTGCTATGGACACACAGCTGAAAAGGCCGAATGGAATTGCATGGCTGAAATATTTGTCTTTGTGATGCACTCCTCATAAATTCAGAGGAGTCTGCTTTTTTTTTTTTTTTTTTTAAATGCATTTTCTTTCTGCTGCTACTGCTTTAGACAACAGCTTTTTAGCTCAGCATGAGCAAACTGAGAAAACACGTCCAGCATGACCTCGAGGGCCTCATACTCAGTTCTTCATAGATCCATTTAATTGTTACATCTCTAAGAAAAATGAATAGATCCAGCATAACAAAAGTGATAGCTGTTTTTCAAAGCCTGAGAGTGTGTTCTATAATTTTTGTGTGCATTTGTGGTTCTATTTCTTTTAAATAATACATGTATTAAAAAAAAAATAAAGGAAAAAGAAAAAATAAACAAAGAAGCAAGCAAACAAACAAACCCCTACAGCCAGTTCATTTTAGTGTGTTCTGTGCAAATATGCATTCAGTACATAAATAGCTTAGGTATATTTTCTCATTGTTCTAGTGGCAGACTCACTTAACACAGTAATTGATTTACCTATGGAACAGCTTTGAATTAAACACTCCCGTTATTAAAGAGCCTTTAAAAAGATCAAGGTCCAGTGCTACCTGTAGTTCAGCTCAATGTTAGTACACCCTGACACTTCACTTAACTGGAAAGAGAGTTGTATCCATTTGGCTGAGGACAGAATTAGGTCCTAATGCTTAGAATTTTGGAACAGCAATATTTAATTTCCCAGTGTTTTGTGGGTAACTTTTTGCAGACAAACACAGCTGAACATCTCATGCAGAAAGTAGAGCTGGAAAAGGAAGAAAGAGAAGAAACTTCTAGTTCAGTATAAGCAGTTATTTTAATCTATGGTGGGTAGGTGCTGTACCCATAAAGATGACTGAGAAATTCGTGTTAGCTGTACCCTTGTTTTCCTGACTTTTTGTTCTTGTCTCTTTTCTTTTCTTTTCTTTTCTTTTCTTTTCTTTTCTTTTCTTTTCTTTTCTTTTCTTTTCTTTTCTTTTCTTTTCTTTTCTTTTCTTTTCTTTTCTTTTCTTTTCTTTTCTTTTCTTTTCTTTTCTTTTCTTTTCTTTTCTTTTCTTTTCTTTTCTTTTCTTTTCTTTTCTTTTCTTTTCTTTTCTTTTCTTTTCTTTTCTTTTCTTTTCTTTTCTTTTCTTTTCTTTTCTTTTCTTTTCTTTTCTTTTCTTTTCTTTTCTTTTCTTTTCTTTTCTTTTCTTTTCTTTTCTTTTCTTTTCTTTTCTTTTCTTTTCTTTTCTTTTCTTTTCTTTTCTTTTCTTTTCTTTTCTTTTCTTTTCTTTTCTTTTCTTTTCTTTTCTTTTCTTTTCTTTTCTTTTCTTTTCTTTTCTTTTCTTTTCTTTTCTTTTCTTTTCTTTTCTTTTCTTTTCTTTTCTTTTCTTTTCTTTTCTTTTCTTTTCTTTTCTTTTCTTTTCTTTTCTTTTCTTTTCTTTTCTTTTCTTTTCTTTTCTTTTCTTTTCTTTTCTTTTCTTTTCTTTTCTTTTCTTTTCTTTTCTTTTCTTTTCTTTTCTTTTCTTTTCTTTTCTTTTCTTTTCTTTTCTTTTCTTTTCTTTTCTTTTCTTTTCTTTTCTTTTCTTTTCTTTTTTTCTTTTTTCTTTTTCCTGCAACATGGCTGATAATCATGGCAAGATAGAAATTTCTGTCCCTTGACTTGGTTCAAACTCCATGATTTCTGCATTGGACAGGGGCAAGACATGTTCTCTGTATTCTGAGCTCCCAGTGCTGGCAACTCTCAGCCTGAAATCCACCCCAACATTTAAAGTTTCTACACAGAAGTGGAATGTTTTCATCTATCTATCTATCTATCTGTCTTTCTGTCTGTCTGTCTGTAATTTCCATTCCTAAAAGAAATTGGTCATCTAGTGCTTCAGTCAAAATTTGATAAGATTTAAGAAATACAAGACAACACTGGAAGGCTAAGCTAATGATTAGGAAAAAAGTCTTAATAAAACATCTACTTTAATTTTACCAAAAGCTTGTTTGCTTGTATGTAGAAATAGACTTAAATATTCACAGAATAAACTGAAGGCAGATCCAGCTGGCCTAATTTATAGGATGTTGTAACTCCATAGATTTAAAAATGGTCTAATTACATATGAATGTGTGGATATACAGTTACAGGTAATGAAATGGTTAGAAATGATCACAGAAAAAAAGAATATATTTGAAGACGTCTTTCAGGAAAATATGTTTAGTGTTTGTGGACACTAATAGCATTTAAGATATAGTGTCATCTGACATAAAGAAAAATAGGTCTATTCGTGTCTATGGAGTTAAGCCAATTTATGCCATTTAGTTCATTATGATTTTTAGCTAATTTAACAACCGTCATGTAAAAATAATTAACCTGTAACTTTCTCACAGAATAGCTGTTTCTACCACAGTACTAATTTTGCAGTATGAATATTCTTTCAAAAGTGTTGCAAAAAAAAAAAAAAAAAAAAAAGGCATCAAACATATCAGTATTTGAAAGCAGCTGGTTAAAATGGTTTTCTCTGACACTTCTCTGCTGTAGAAATTTTAGTGCTTTCAATGGGACATTAAACTATAGGGAATTTACTACTAGTTAAGCTATGCAGAGGAAAGCACAGGGGAGGAGCAAAAGCACCATTTTCCCTTTGTCAAGGTCAGTGTAAAAACAGGAAAAAACAGATGTTTTTATTTTGCTCCAGTTTTAGAGTGAATCTGTTTAAACCTATGTCCAACCAGTCTGATATTTAGGAAAAGTTGCTTCTGTTAATTTTAGAAAAAATGTTAAAGATGTGTTTCTACATTAAGTGTTTCGTTTTCTTTGATATATTTACGCTGCTAAATGAAAGAGGACCTTAATATTAGATCATTCCTTGGACCCTCTCTGGGCTGCTCCAGTTAGGTTTCTTTTAGGTATATCTACCATAGGGAAGATTAGATAAAGCAGTGTGTATACAAGCAAGATGTTGCTGGCATAAGGGCCAGGGACTGGTACCCAACCTTTTTTTTTTGTTTGTTTGTCAGTTTAGAAATAACCTCTATGTCTATGACAGGATGTCTTTACTTGATGTTGAAAATACTTGTTTAAAACTGTGGTGACCACAAGAATGTGAATAAACTTGTGAACAAAATTATGTAGAAACTGAAATGACCAGGCTAGCCTATTAGACAGAAGGTTAAAATGGCATTAGATTACTCTCCTACAAATAAATGAATATATGAAGATGAAAAAAGGAGAAAAAATATCTTAGTGAATGGGCAGGGCTGGGTCAAGAGCCCATAATTATTAAATATTGGAGAAATAGCTGAACAACAAATTTAAGCTGAGTACTTAGTGACTTTTATTAATTATCAGAGGTAAACAGCATCCTGCCTGTCTTCCAACATGAAAAATTGATAAGTATTTTAACTATATTTAAGACAGATTTTGATAAGTTTATAATTTTAATTGTGTATTACAGTCTTGTAATAATAATACCCTGAATTTGGTGACCCAAGATGTCCATTCTAGTCCCAAACCATCTCGTTCTTTTTTTTTATATTATGAGTCATGGGAATATACGACTATTTCCTGGTTCCTTGATCCAGTTGTATTCCAAATGCATATATAGAATGAGATTCAGGTATAGACTAGATTTTCCCCATCCTCCTTAAGTTTTGGTTTCCATGAAAAGCAACCGCAGACTCATAAACTAGACAGAAACTAAAGGACAGTCTTTTTAGTCTGGTTGAACAGGTGACTGACCAGGAATTCAAAAGATTTGCAGCTTGCATTGATCAACAAAAATGAGTGAATTCTTTCAAGATAAGCTTGGATGTTGAGAACGAAAACCAGGCAAACTAAAAACTTGAAAGAACTTCCACATACATGCGTTCATAAACACATACACAGACAGAAGTATATATACATATGTATGTATGTATATATGTATATATGCATATGTGTTTATGTATACATGTATACTTTTAGATTACTTTCTTTCCGTGTTGTCTAATGCAGGTCATCTGTATAACAATTTGACAGAACAAAAGATAAAAATGCATTTTTGAGATATTGTATCAATAGCTATGGGCAAAAATCATCATGGTGCCCAAGTAGGCTATTGATAATGTGTTGTTGAGCTGCTGAATAACAGTCTTCCTGAAGTATATTTGAAACCAATTTCCAGACCTTATATACAGATAAGGGAACAGACTATTTCGAGAGAAGGAAATCACTTTTTTTTTTTTTTAAATTGAGAAAAAACGGAATGAAATACTCAGCTGCTCATTCCACAAAAGTTTCAAGTTCAGTTCTCCCTTCTGAAATAGATGCACGTTGTCATTTATTGTATGTTGTATTAAAAGCAGTCAACATACTGCCAAAATCAGTATTTCAATGTACAAGACACTGTACTGGAATTATTCTAGACTTTATACTAGTTCAAGAACAGATTTGATCCTTTCATTTTAGGGTCTTTCAAAATCCTCTGTTAATGTTGTTAATGTTATTAACAAAGGAATGATTAAGCATGCTAATGAGAATCTTGAACTCATTCTTATTTCTTTTTCTTGGGATGGCATTGTCTGAGAACACATCATTGGTGACTCAGTTCCAGGAATCCATTTTCTCCCTTCCTTATTATAGCTGGTTTCTGCAAATTTTATCTTTTTTACAAAGTGTGGTAAGATTCTGTGATCCTGCAACTGAGATGTTTGGTCAGGAGTATTTTTGTTTCTTTTCCCCCTTTTTCTCCTCTGTATTTCTGTTTCATATCTTCTCTTTCTTTTCCTAAAGACAGTTGGAGAGGTTTCGCTTCTTACTGTTAAGAGAATCTGATACCGATTACTGCTAAAAGAATAGCAGGGGTTATTTTAAATTTGCAATCACGATACACTTTTAGAGTCTTTTATCTACTCTTGTGTTATGACAGGAGTAACAACAACTGAGAAAAGTCCAGAATAAAGTTTAAAACAACAAAAAATGAATTATATAAGAGATCGACACATTATTTTAGAGAAATGAAGTTACATAGGCTGAGCACATAAACTAAGCCTTTGACATAGTACATACTTTTGAAAACTATCTTTTCCATGTTATTGTTTGTATGGAAGTCAGACACCTGGCTACTTTCATTTCCATGCAGGCAAACTGTAATGATGCAAAATGTAAAATGATGCAACAGACTTTGTGTCTCTTTACAAATAATGTGAGATGTGTTTGTGCCTTTGAACTTACCTCTTGAGGAAAGCTTCTGTGCAAGGAACCAGCTTATAAGAAAAGCAGAGCACAGAGCAGAGCCACAGAGCTTCTTTTGATTTTAGGGGTCTGGTTCACTACTTTACACAGACACTTCTGTTCAATTAGAATTCAAGGCTGAAATCCACTCCTGAGGGAAAGTGTCTGAGTAAATCCTTTTTCTTTTTCTTTTTCCTTTTCTTTTCTTTTTCTTTTTCTCTTTCTTTTTCTTTTTCTTTTTTCTTTTTCTTTTTCTTTTTCTTTTTCTTTTTCTTTTT
>VXAA01004002.1:47348-65200 GCA_013399115.1 Anseranas semipalmata | reverse complement strand
TCTTTCTCTTTCTCTTTCTCTTTCTCTTTCTCTTTCTCTTTCTCTTTCTCTTTCTCTTTCTCTTTCTCTTTTTCCTTTTCCTTTTCCTTTTCCTTTTTTCTTCCCCCTCCCCCTTTTTTTTTTGTTATACAATTTGAGCATTAAGGTCTGTGAAAGAAAGCTTGTGTACATCATATTCATTTTGGTATGGTCAAGAAGAAAATGTTACTGTGTTTATTTGATTAGTTCAGATTGAGGAAATACTTTTTTCACTGTGAGATTGACTGAGCACTGGAACAGGTTGTCCAGAGGCTTTGGAGTCTCCATCCTAGGAGATATTCAAAAATTGTCTTGACGTGGTCCAGGGCAACCTGCTCCCTGTGGTCCTGCTTGAACTGTGGGATTGGACCAGATGACCTTCAAAGGTTCCTCAACTATTTTGTGATTCTGTGAGTTCCTTCTTTACATGTAGCCCCAGAATATGTGTACACTTATTTATATGTGCTCCAGAAAATGACAGCTGTTGTATTATCTAGTGCTTAATTAGAGCTTATAGTATGTAATTATATCTATAATCGAATTTAGCAGAAACTTTTGGAATTCTCCATGTACATGGTGAATGAATTATTATTTGTTGCCCTTCAAGGTTTTAATAGTTATTAATAGATACTAATAGTAGTATTAAAATATTAATATTAGTATTACTAATAGTTTTAATAGTTACTTTTAATAGTTACTACTTAATAGGTTAGTGCATTTACTCATTCATTTAAAATGTTTTCTGTAGTGCTTAGGCATGTTTCTGAATGTGAAAGTTAAAAATCCAGTCTAATATACTTGTGATGGCAAATCACTTGGTAGTCCAGAAGAATTTTGTTTTCTAAAAGGTTTACTTTTTTAACTACATACGTGTGGCAGAATTCTTTTGCAGTGCCTAATTAGATCATTGTAAGGATGTTTTACTAAATTTTTTGCAACAGAACATTTTTAGTGGATCAAAAAAAAAAAATGTGTGTGCAGTGTGTGGATAGAAGGGCTTCAAAACTATTATCTGAAATGAATGACGAAATACTTGCTGAATGTATAGAAAGGTTTTCAGTTCAGTGTTTTTAACATACAGCCATTGCTCAAAATATATTTATTTGGAGGCCACTTATTAAAACAAAATTAATTGATTCATAGTGTTAGCTTGTGTTGAAGAAAAAAAAAAAGAAAAAGAAAAATGAAAAATGAAAGGAAAAAGAATTGCATTAGTAGGTTTAAAAATTATAAACCTTTTGGTGTATGGGAATGTCAGAGGTAACCTGGTCTTAAAGGAGCTGAGGTTTAGATTTCTTGGGTATGTCTAACATGATGAAAGGGGCTTAAGGAAGAAAATAGTTATCACGTGATTAACTAGTTAACTGTTTTTGTCATTGTTTCAGATATAACAACTAGACAGATGGAACAGTTTTAAGCAGTGTTGATACAAGCTCATCTCTTCATTCAAAGAAAAGCTATATCATTTTATTCACTAGGTTAAATGTAGCCCAAAGGTTCCATCAGGAATTGGCACTTATCAAGCCCAAGTTTATTCTTTGGAGATGAAAAGATTACATTTATATTACCAAATAAATAATAATAATAATAATAATAATAAAACAGATTATTCTGGCTTGATTGCTAGAAGAGTCATACCTTTTTTGTTGATGTTCATGTACCCAAATGTCATTTATACCAAAGAACAGGAAATGTGAATCCTACCTGGATACATTTCTAGACTCTAACAATTACTTAAACCATATCTGCACCAAATATAGAATGTTTGTATGGAAACTTTGCTGGGGAGAATGCTAACAATAAAACTGGCATATACATAACTAGAGGAATTATGAAGGTTAAAGGATCTCCCTTCCCCTCCCTCACCTTCCTCTCTCCCATACCCTTCTCTCTCAATTATTTTTTCTAGACCATAGCCATGTCAGAATACAAAGAATGCAGGAAGGTTGAATGTGAATTCACATTTCTTGGAAGGAAGACCTTATTAGAAATGTGTTATGCCCAAAAGAGGACTACTGAAAAAACTGACTAGTCCATTGTCCAGGTTGTTCAATCAGAATAAATGAAGTTAGCAATGGACCTTCCCACTGGACTGAGAAAAAAGAAGTTGCATAGTAGCTTTAAAATAGCTTTAGTATACATTATCATAGTAATCCAAGCTTTTTTCTTTATTTAACATAACGTGTTTGAAGCACTAGTGTTATATTTAATACTGGAGTATTGTTCAAATACACTATTAAGAGATGAACTTTTAGGGAAGTCTATGCAGTAGTCAGTTTATAGCTGAAGTATCGTGTTATTATACTAGGATTAACATAACAATTTTTAACTAAGGTAGACCAGTCTCCGACAAATTGAGTCTATGCGATTCATTTTAGCCCATTTTAAAGAAAATACTTGTGCAGAGATTCTATCTGATATTGTCTCTTTGCTTGCATGAGTCATGATAGTGCTATCTCTCAGTCTGTTGCTCAACAAAATATAAACTAGAACACACTACTAGTAATATTTGTGTGGAGAGAAAAACTATTTTCATGTGTAATTTGACGGGAAAAATGATTAGTTTTCTGATGCTGATAGAAAATGTAAGAAATACTGTACTTATGTCTGGCACATCTAAACTCATAACGTCTATTTGCTTTGCTTTGTCAAAACATATGAAAAATCATTAAAGTGTTTTAATAAATGTCTGGTTTTCTTGCTCATTCATCTTATAAATATTAATTAGCCATGGATCAGGCAATTAAAGTTTAATCAATTTGCACTAATTAGCACCACATACTTGCATAAAAAGATAAAACTAGCTCCTGCATCTGGCTGTTATTTGCAGTTTTTGTCAAGTGCTGATGAGTTTCATCTTGAAGAGAAGATTAAGAAGAAAAGAAGAAAATAAGAAAGTAGTGTTAATTTTATTAAATCTTCAATCAAACCCTCTGTTCATAAGCTTCATGGGACAATACCAGGTAACATTTCACTTTACACAAAGTAGACATGAGTGGGCAAAAAATTAACACTTTTCTATGACCACACCCTTCCTAATTATAACTTGTAGGAAAAATTAGCTGTACTGTGCAAAAAAACAGGTTCTATCCTATAACAAAGCACTTTTATAAACTATATCCCTGGAGCTGGGTGCCCCAAACTTTCATAAAGTATGCTAAAAAGTAAAAACAAATTTTCATCTATAAATGTGTTCAATTGACTGGCATATGTGAGTAGAAAAAGATCCAAAAATCTAATTTGAAATTCAACTAGTATTTTTATATTTTTGTAGGTGTCTCAATGTTGAAATTATTCCTCTTTCCAATGGAATGCTAAAACTTCACAGGGGGCCTTTCAGTGTTCTGCCAGGGGTTGATCATTGGATGGGAAAATTTAGCCTAGCTATAACACTGCACTGAAATTAGTTGATAGATATATTACTGGAAATGTGTCAAACATCTGTACTGAAAAAGGGATATTAAGAACTTCCTGTCCATCAGGAAAGATAATTTGGTAGTATTTCTTTCAGTTATTCATGTTCTCTGTTTTGGTTTACAATGTTTATCACCTGGGTATGATTTAGGAGGGATTGTACCTATTCAGCAAACCTGATTAAAGAAACAAACTAAAAAGTCAAAATGTACACACATACACACAAAATTAATGTTTTTTATTGTTCAAGAGGTCTAGTTTTCAGCTGTTTCACCTTTGTTGGGAAACTGCAGGGTGTATCTCACTTTAGAAAGCCCTAGTCTACATTAGGAAATTAAAGTATTTGTCCTGGTTAAGAAGCTTACAGTGTCTTTTAGTATTACACCTTCACTTATTTCAAAGCAAATGTGCTCTAACTCTGAAGGCCAAATTCTCTCACATGGTAGTCCATGAACAGACAATAATTCAGGCCTTCCATATGTCAGTTCATTTTTGCTAGCTTGAGATCCAAAGTAGAAATGTTTGCCCAAATGAATAGCTAGAGGACAGTTACCTAAGTGCTGTTAAATAAAACTACTGGCTGCACATTTAACTTACCATATTATTGTCTGAATCACTGGTCTGTACTTAGAGTTATGCGTATCTACTAAGAGAACACCTGAAAATCAGCATTCTAAATCTCTGCATATGTTCTTTGCATAATTAAATGCCATGAGGCGACAGTTAAGGCTTTTATAATTTAATTCTGTTTTTGGCTTCTGAATTTGGTTGAATGATTAGACTGCCAATCTACCAAATAGATATTGTTCAGTACTTCTGTGTGACTATTTTGAGTTTTAATAACAAGATAAAATAATGATTCATCCAGCCTATTTATGTAATTGACGAAGACTGTAGGGACCGAAACATGTATTTAATCACTGATTGAAATTCACCTTCAGCTTGGCAGGTAAAGCCATACTTTTTAAAGTGATTTAACACTGCACCAAAAAAACAGCATGAATCATAAAGAAGCTATGCACCATTTACATAGGGATTTTCATGTAGTTTATGCAAGAAGAGACCTGTGAATGGTTATTGATATTTTTCAAATAAAGTATGTATGAACCATTAAACTCCTCATTCCCTAGTGTACAAGCCATTGCTCTGTTAAACACTCCTTCACCAGATAGGCTATAAAAGAAGCAGAGGCACTTGAAAAGGTGTCATGTTTCAATGTTTGTTTAAAGATCTGATAAATTTGCCACACAAAACCACTGGAATCTGAAACTTCAGATTGCTGACTGTTGTTACGGAGTCTTTATAATGGGATATTAGAGAGAAGATCTCTTGTTTTGGAATGTAGAAAGACTGAGTTTGCCATGGTATCCCCCCTGAAGACAGAAGGAATACATCTTATCTGTGACTGAGGATAATATCCCCATTCAATAAAAATATGCTTAATATAAATGAACGTAGTATAAGCATTTTTCTAATTTTGGGAATAAAATAAAAATCTTTTGTAGGACAAATTCCTGAAGATAAAACATTTTGCCTGAGAGATTTCACCTATGTACCATATATATACATTGAACAGTGCCTTTCACAAAAACTAGAAAACTAAGGTCAGTGGAAGAGGCTACAGTAAGCTTTAGTGTGCTTGGGAAGAAGCCAAAAGCTCTTGTATATTTGCAAATAATACATTCACCTGTGAGCAATATAGATAAATTTTCTAAGATATTAGAGAACTCAAGTGTATAGTTAAGCTCTGTATGCAAGGAGTTACCTGCAGCCTCTAATCATGAGTAGGGTGATATACATAGGTCTTTGTTTTACTGTCTTGACACAGAAGGAATTCGAGGTTTTGCGAATAAATCTGCAGAAACACTCAAGCAGACATCTGAAAACATCCTCAGCTTGTATTGCCTGATATTGATACAATTTTGAAAGCTCATCACGCTATTGAAAGACCAAGAACTCCTTTATATGATCTTTTTTTGGTCTGGTTGGATGGAACATAGAGAGAGGTGAGCACATTGAAACTCAGCTCATCAACAGATATTCTAAACCTGACTCTTCATAAACAGTCAGGACTTCATACAACATTTGTAAAACAAACAATCAAAAACCTTTATGCTTAAGATTGATGTGTGGTTTGCTTTTTCATAACCTTTGGAGACCCATCTTTGTCTTAATATTTTTACTTCGTGAACTGTGGCTCTGCAAGACCAGGTCTCTTATCTCAATGCAACATTTAAAAAGAAGAAAAAAAAAGAGTCATAGAATTCAAGACTTTTTTTACAATTGAGTACAAAATGTGAACTTATATCCTAAATCTTCACTTGTCTGAAGCAATCCTATTAATATAGGTTCTTGGGCTTTCTGTTCTTACAGATACAGGTTGGTAAAATTAAAAATAAAATTTTTGTAATATATATTCCTTTCACTTCCAGGTGAATTACACACAAAACATCCCTGTGGAGCATTCCTTAAATACTTATTGCTTTCATATCTTTTGCAACACAATGACTTACACTCATTTCATGAAATTTGGTCCTAGTGGTGGAGATGCATAAAAAAATAGCAAATTTGAAAGATTTCAGTTTTAGTTTTGCCATTCACATATCCCTGGCAGACATAATTATTGATTTTGAGTTTCAGTTGACCATAGGGGAAGAAAAGGCTATGAGAGAAACTACATTAGAATCTTAAGATGTCTGCAATTAAATGATATGAGTGAGGAAGCCATCATTTCAAGGCAGTGTTAAGCATGAATGTGTGGTCTGTCATCTATTTTATATAGCTCTATTCATCTAGTCCTTGTGCTGAAGACAAGGAAACGATTTTGAGTTCCCAGCATTATTCAACCAACCTATCCAAATACCATTCTTGGGATATGTCCATGGACAATGGGACCTGAAATCTGCCATTGTGCTTTTTTTTTTTTTTTTCACAAACATGTTGGAAAAATAAATTTATAAAATATGCATTAAGAAACATTTTATTTTTTCAGAAATACTGATTTGGGTCCTCTGTGCTGCAGACCACATGTAAATAATGAAACACATACATATATACTTTAGTCTCCTCTGTTTAACACACTTTTCTGTAGCTTGAATCTATTTGACTTTATGCATATTGTTCAATTTTCTGGTGAAGAGATTATGGGAGGAACTGGAACAGCACTTGTGGAAGGTACTTGTGGTTGACTTAGTAAAAGAATTTCTGTGGTTTTTTGTTTGTTTGTTTGTTTTTAAAGAAGATGGTAATTTTCAGAAATGTTTTACTGGATAACTCTGTTAACCTAGTAATTAAAGTTAAAGGATGGCTTAACTCATAGGAGATCCATGAGAAATTCTAGAGTGTCTTTCTTCCTTTCAGGGTTTTGAAAACCATATCTGGAGCAAATTATGACCAATATGTATGCCTTGCATGAGCTATATAGTTCATACATTTCATATCTGACAATTTTAATCAAGTCCTATTGGATCTCTATTGTCAGAGCAATATAAAATCTGTGCCAGCTTTTCCCTCCACTATCTTCTTCATACAGACCCTGAAGAATAGGTAATTATCATAATGTCATAGTCAGAACCCTCACCTACTTCTAGGGACTTCTAGTTTCCAGTATTTTTTTTTCTTCCTTGCTTGTTCCTTAAAAATCTTTACATTTGCCTAGATTACCTTTTGCTGAGATAAAAAAGTACCTTAGAACTTGACTCAGGTATTCTTACAAGCAGCTTGCACTGGCGACTATGGGATAGCATTTTTAGTTATTAAATGTCATATTATGAATCTCTGTCATTGGTGGTGATACTCACATGAGTAATTTCACTGACTTCAGTGTAACTGTTATAACTGTGAAGTCAGCAGCCGCTATCTGATACTATAGGAGAAACACTGTAGATGATGTGAAGATCGGTACACATCCAGTTTCTCTACCTTTGATCAAGATCAAAGTATGCTTTTTGAGGTTGGTGCTGTGTTAGATTGTGCTGCCTACTTTACTATTCCAATTTACTTTTGCTGTTTTGCTTTTGAGTGTATAAAAATTGAGTTGCTTTTGTATTGACAGGCATTGCACTGAGAATATCAATTTGGAATTTTGTTGTCATTTTAAGTCTGTGTTCATTCTTTGTAAAAGCACATAAAGATACAGTGATTTCCTAGTTAATCTTGATATGTGCCCGGAGAAAGTGAAATGAGCACTCAGATAAATGAGTTCACTCTTGGAAGCTTTACTTCACTATCTGGGAGACAAATAAGAATTGTGCTGTCTACTTTGAGTTTATGCACAGTAGGCAGTAAATACCCTAAATCTCATCTGTTTTGCAACAACAATGGGTGCTTGGAATGGAAGGAAAAGAAAGTGGTGCACAGCATCTTTCTGCCACTTGCAGGAATGTGACTTCCAGAATCAATAACTGCTTTTGTCTGATGATATATTGTGAGGTGAAGTACTTCGTACTGTAGAAATTGGAGAGAGATGGAAGATTCATTCAGTCTGTTTCATACCACAGATGATTGTGCACATCATCACTTGCAAATGTATGAGATGAACTTATTTATTAAGTTCTGTTCTAACTTCTACAAACTCTAAATGTAACAATGACTATAGTGCTTTAAGTGTAAATTTTGCTCAGAAATCAGTTCTCAATGACTAATGAATGCTCTGCTCCAAAGGACTCACTTTCCAAGGACAACAGATGGCTCAGCACAAAACAAAGAGGACTGTGCAGAAAACAGCTAGTGGGTGCTTATTGTAGTTGGAATGTATTTATGTGTTCTGGAATTGTGAGTGGGAACTTTGTGTGAGGGAAAGATATGAAGGAAGCTGCTAAGAGTGACACTGGACTGAGTAGATGGAGAAGAATAAAGCGTAGGGATAGACTTATAACTGAATGCGAGTCATAGTCAACTTCAGTCTACATATCACAGGAGCTAAAATTGATTTTTCTCAAGTATTTTATCTGAGCTTGCTTAAGTGTCATAACACTTTCATCTTTTGACTTTCATATTTTCATCCCCCCATTCCCCAATTACTTCCTCCTGCCACTTACCCACTGTGAAAGTATTCCACTAGGCACAGAAGTGCTTTCATTAACAAAATCCAGAAATCTTCGTGTGATGAGATATTCAGCAGAAATTGATAAAAAATCAGAATATGAAAAGAAAAACAGCATGCTAGTTTAGTTTTGTTGTAGACATACAACTTGAATTAGCTCACTACTCAGCATTTACAGATTGGAACACAGAGTTCACTTTTTGGTAAGGAGTGTGGTGAAATGCCACAGGCAAGAAAATACTTTCATAGGTTAAGTATGATTAATTAAAATTATTTAATTATCCTACAAACAAAATATTTTTCAGCTTTTAATAAGTATTACTAAGGATCACCCCACAAGTGGAATTAATATATAACCTGAATGTTGCACAAAGCATTGTATGTAACACCAACAGATTGCCCAGAGATTTTTTTTTTCCAGATCTAGCTGCATGTTGTTATTGCAAAATGCCATCTGAGAAAAACAGATGGTCATGCCTGTTCAACCTAGTATTTCTATACATGAATTTATAAAAATAAAAACTATAGGTGGATTAGCTAGAAATGTTTCCAGTTTTATCTTGACCAGTGGGATAAATAAAAAGTCTCTAGTTTAAAATTCATAATCATAACCTGGGATTCCCTGTACCAAACTGAATGTGTTAACTAGAAGACAGCTTCTTCTATCTTTCTTTTGCTCTTCTTTTCCCTCTCCCTCTCCCTCCCCATCCCATGCTATCTTGAAATCTTTTCTGCATAGTGACACAGCTTCAACAAGAGGGGTGGAATACATTTCCTTCCCTCCCATCTGCCCTCTCTCCCAAATGATTAGAGCACTTTTCAACAAAGTGGGAGAAGTGGGTGTCCCTCCCTACCTTATATACACTGAGAAATACATTAAGTATGAAATTGCCTCCCAGGGGAAGTGATGGAAATACCACTTCTTCATTTTTAAACTGGATTTGAAAAAAAGCTTTATAGAAAAAAAAAATGCCGTAGTGAGGGAGAGATTACATGACCTTCTTGAGAAAGATTTTATTTTCTCATTTCTAACATCTCTGATACTGTGGTTTACTCCCTTTCAGTCTGTCAATTTTTTCCTTAGCATTGTGTTTTAGAAGATTTATTCAAAATGCGTGCAAGAAAACTAACTCAAGATCTTCAAAGCAGACAGAATATAGCTTGGTTTCATCGGCTGTTTGAACCAGAATTACTGTAATGACTGTAGTGGAATTATTTTCTTTTAAATGAGCAAATCTGACATGAACATCAAAGGGGAAGTAAATACATGTAATAAAGAGACCATTTTTCTTTTTCTTTTCCTAAATGATTTATTTTATCCCCAGAAACACCAACAAATGTTCAAAGTTCTAGATATTTAAATAGGTACTAAGATGTCTGAAGCTGTAATCCTTGCTCTGCCAGTTCATTGCAAAATTGCTGACCTTATAAAAGCCTATGTTCCTTTTCACTTTGATAACAGCTTTTGCTTCATCAGTCCACAATATGTTTTACAGTAGCAAATCCATGCAGGATCAACTAATTGCTAGTACATGCATTTAAATATAAGTAACCCAGAATTATTATCACATAACCATACATACATATTTTTATTTTAAGCAGGAATTTAAAAGTTTTTGGTCTCTTAAATTATTTTGTGCTATGGACCTTGTTCTAACAATTACATTTTACCAGTTAGTGCTTTATGAAGCATGATGGAACCAGCAACTAATACAAGAGCTCCAGCATGCCCTCAGTACACAATCTTAAAGCCCATTAACATTTGTGGGAATTATATGTGTAATGTGCAGGGAGAATATAACCTTAAGCAAATGAAAACTGAAGATACCACATATGTTAGAGCCAGCCAATGCAGTTTAGATTTTTCACAGCAGTGTGTTATATCAACTGAAGTTTGTTAGACAGCAGGGAGACTAATAAAAAGAGTGATAGTATAAATAAGCTGAAACAAAGAAATGGACAAGGGCCTTCTGCATTAACTAGGACATAATCTACAGATGTTCCTCTGTTGGTAGAAAACAGATTTCCACACAGCAGTTGCATACAATACAAATGTTTGCACAGAATCCAGCTGGACTAACATATAAAGCCATCTCTCAGGATTAGAAGCTTTATAAAAGAGTCACCAACTGACTGGAAAGAAGATGAGTAACTAAAGTTGCTGTCCAAATCTCCTAAGCAATAGATCAATCTACATTGTCAGTTTCAGGTGGAATAGAAGCTGAAATTCCTTTTAGATGTGCTGTCCCTGGCTATTTTTAACTTTCAGCTCAGGAATTTGGAAAACCTGGCAATATAATAATAATAATAATAACGATACAGTCTGTTGTGAAGTTTCAGGCTTGATTTGTGGACCAAAAAAGTTCATGTGTGTATATTTTCCTAGCCGTGCCCACCTGCTTCCAACTACTTGGGGACTTGACCAAACTAATTTTAACTTTGACAACATAGGCAACTGGATGAAACGCAGAGGTCAGCAAGGAAAATATGAATCCTAAAACTAAAGAGAACTATTTTGAATGAATGAACTTGAGTGAAAATGAAAGAATGGATACTGGAATCTTGTCAGTTTTATGTTTCCCCTAGTGAGTTTTAGCAAATTTCTTCATCCGAAAAAATATATTTTGTGGTAATACCCACCTATTTTTTTTTTTTTGTAACAACTAGTTCTGAATGCTAAGGAGTAAGAATAAAACAAATTAGCAGTGCTGTTTTTCTGTTAGATTCCCCTACACAAAGGTTCTTGTAAAAGATAGCATTTTATGTTTTGAAAATATTTCCAAATATTTTGGGTCGTGGGTACAAATGTAATTCTGGATCTTCCAGAATGAAGTGTCCTGTTTTTGTGTTCTTGTCTTTGGTCAAACATAACAATGAGAGCTTTTCCAGAAGCAGGCATAGTGAAAATCACCTTGCTGAATTCTGCTGTATAAAATGTACGTCTTATCTAAGCTGGTTGTCTTGGTCTCCCTCTTTGTTCCCTAGGGAACCACCTCTAGAAAGTGACACATCTTATCTATTGTACCTACCAATATTCAGGAAGGATAATTTTTCTTCTGAAGGGGCCTGACCTTTTAACATAGAGGGATCCTTTGTGGCTTGCTTAGAATTGACATCTAACACTTTGATGGATACAGTCAGAGAAGATGAATCCACTGTCAGTATTCTGCACTAAATGCACTGAGAGTTTATCACGGTGTCAACATCAGGAGAATTAATCCACCTTGGAACACTTCTGAAATTCCACATTTCTTTTGCAACTCCACGTTTCTTTTGTAATATTTTTAAATCATGCCATAATAACACAGTAGACAATAGCACCATGCTGAGCTAGCAACATTCAGGGAACTGTTTTTATCTGATGACAGTTACGAAGTTTGAAAGATGAGCTCAGTGTTATGTTTGTCATATCAAAACACTTCCTGACTACATCCTTCTATTTTGAAATAATAGATGTTGTCTTATCATAACCATAAAAATTTAAACCTTTATTGTATTGTTATTTCACATTAACAAAAATATTCCAAAATAGAGGAAAAGAATCTGGTCTTGTCTTTGTAAGAGCTGATAGTCTTCATTATTTCTACTCGGATTTTCTAGGTTACTTAATTTGCTGTTTTACTACTGTCATGTATTGTATAATAACACCCTAGTTTCTGTGTACCTTCTTTTATAAGTTATATTTACACTTCTTTAAAGGCTTGATAGGGTTTGAACAGTTTATGACTTGCCTGCATTGCCTTCCATTATTGTACACTGTTCAAAAATTCCTTGATGGCAATAATCATAATCATTCGGCTCCTGTGTTGTGTTCTGTACAAGGTCCCTTGCTTGTCTTTTAAGATTTTCTTCCTTCTCTAGCAATTAAACTGACTTTATAGCAGTGTTGTTTACAATTAGCCCCCTGTTCTTGTAAGTTTATCAGCTCAGAAAATCTCCTAGCTTTTTGTTGATTTGTACAATTCATTTTTGACATCTTGTAAAATCCTTTTCCTTTGATTTCCTTCTTTCTGCTGGTTTCTTCTTTCTTTCTAAAGGACAGAAGGCAGTAGTTATTACTGTCTTTAGAAATCCAGTCTGTATAATCATTTAACTTCCTTGAACTTCCTTGAAATTCCTTATTTTTATGGGTTATTGCCAAGCATTTTTTAAAAGATCTGTCCACACCTTGAGGCTAGTGTTTTAATGTTAATTGAGCTGCAGGTACTACTGTGTGATTGCCTTTTTGTGTGTGAATGTGTGGCAAATGGGTATCTATCTAAGTGCTTGGTAGCAAGAATGCTTGTACCAATGAGCAGAAACTGCTATATTAATAGCAGATGCTGTATTATTTTTTTCCACTACAGAGATATTGTCTCCATACTACCAAATGACAATATATATGCAAGCTAATGCTTCTAATGGGGAATGCTTGATGTTGCCGCCCTGTGTCCTTATCATGTTTTAAATAGCTAGCTAAACAGTGGTTGCTTTGTAACATATGTGTTATAAGAGTGGTTGCTTTATTTATGCAGATGGCAAAACTTCCATCATTTGTATACTGCCAACATATATCATGGTGAATAATGTATACGATATGTTAATCAGTGTTTTACATTTTAGGAAAATGTTTAAAGTTTTAGTTAAAAAGGTGTGAAAGGTCTCTGTGGTGGATGTCTAAGGGTACTAAGTTTGGACATCTAAGGGTACCAAGTGGTGGCCCAACTGGTAGGATCAGATATGACTCCTGCTTTTTAAATGTAACTGCTTCTAACTAACTGTTATTTTAGCTAACTTTTATTACAGAAATGTCTTGTGAAGACAGAGAGAATGAAGGCCAACTGATTTACGGGTTTGCCTGTGGGCATCTCACGGTCCCTCAACCATGGCTCTTCTCTGCTGAATAACTCCAGATACTAGACATGGCTGATCATCTGGTCACAGAGCCAGAGGGGCACCGCAGTGCTCCATTTTACAAATGGTCTTCCATTGCTACAGAAGGTCATAATGCTCAAGGCGTTATATTTGACAGGTCTTCACTTTTTCTGTTTGTAAATTAGCTATAAAATCTAAAAAAGCTATAACTTCAGCAGATTGTTGGTGTTCTGTACTCTGATGCAAACAGCTTGAGCTGGTGGCCATATTTTGAATTGAGTTCACTTACTGTGTTATACCATTAAAAGGCATCATAGCCTTCCTGTTTTAGTGGAAGCTACTCTGTATCCTCTGGAGCAGCTGATTCTCCATGCTGTTTCACTATTAATGTGTTCCCTGACACGATTTTGTTCCATCCCAACTCATACTCTCCTGGGCAGGCACAGTGAGAAGATAGCACTGCAGAGTGACTGCTCCCAGTAAGTCTCTGGAAAAGCCACAGTAAACCTGGAACAAGATGGAACTTGGAGGCACCCAGACAAAATGAAAGAGTTTAGGTAAAAAGACTTTACCATGGAGTATGCCTGACTAAAGGGACTCTGGTTTTCTGCTCTACTGGAAGGGACTTTTTGGAAGTGAAGCAAGGCATAGAGATCTGGCAGAGGAATTTAACATGCAGAACTCATGCTATTAGAAAACTACAAGGACATTTTAACTTTCTAAAGTAGAGAAAACTTCTAGACGCTGTTCTCTGAGACAGACTTCTCATTCCTTGGAGATTTTGAAACCACCAGTTTCAGCTTCTGATTCTGGTATTCTGGCAACAAAAAAGTCCTTTCCAAGAAAAAATATCATCCATTATGTGGTACTGTCAAATACCTCGTTATAAGATGACGGAGTTGCTCTGTGCTAAAAATCTTTGCTTGCCCTGATTTTCTTCTATGTAATGCTTTCCCAAGAAGTCAAGTCCTTGCTTCAAAATGAATCCTGTAACCCACCAGGAAGGTTCCAATTATAACTGTAGTTCAGAAAAAAATGATATTACGACATTTACACAGATGCATCTTCTAAACCATCCCAATTTTATTTGTTTTACTGTTTCATTCTCAGTAGGAAAAAAAATAAATAAAAAGGATCATCATAGTAAACTGTTGCAGGCATCTCAACTCAAGCAAATGGACGAGGTGCTGTTTTTCATTTTTTTTTTTCAATATTAATAATCAGAAGCAGCAAATTTTGCAAGATTCATTAGATAGAAGCTTGTGTCATATTCTGAAGATCTGTTCTTTTATTCAAGAGTGATAATAGTCCTTGCAGGTATCCTTAAATAGTTTTGTTCAACTGCAGTATTACCAACTCAGTTCCTCCTTAAAAATAATAATAAAAGCCTTTCTAATGTTCACTTGGCTGTATCCACTTTCCATGTCATTCTACAAGAAACATAAAGCTAACATTTGAAATATGTGAGAAAGAAAGAAATTCTAACAAAATCTAGGCAAGATAAACATACACTCCTGACCTCCTGACCTCAGTTTATCCAAGCAAGGATGCCAGTGCTACGGAGATTAATGTCCCATATACACTAAATACTCAAAAAAAAAAAAAAAAAGAGAGACATGGTTTTGATGCATGTAGAAGAGATTCAGCATTGAGAGTCTTTTGGCTAAAATGGGCTAAAGGAGAGACAAATATTAGCTGGGTGGTTAGCAACAGACGTACATTTTCATAAAAATGAACTGTAAATATACATTGAGGTCTAATACTGTTGGATGGAATCTGCCCTTGGAACAGAAACTTGAAAATAACAGTAACTGGAATAGGTTGTGTTAGTGACTGTGTATGGGTCCTATTCATTCAAGAAATATTGTCTCGATATGTAGGTAGGGGACATTTTTGATGAATGTTTAATTCCCCTTTAATACGTTGTCAATGGCATCACACTTGTAAGAAAGAGCAGAAAATTCTGGGAATTTTGGTTTTAGCCTAGTAACCCAAACTACTTTGACCTTGACTGGTTGAGGTTTCTTTTTTTTCCCCTTAAATGCTTAACAATGATTGTGTGCTCCATTATAAAGGCTATTTATTTTGCCACAAATACACAGGCCCAAGTATACCTCCTTTCTAAGTAAGAGAGGAACAAAACCCTTGTTTTGGGGAGAAGACAGCAGAGATTTTCCTCCAACTGTTGTTAGAGGTACCTTTTCACACATTTCTACCTTCATAAAAGCAAAGAAACTTGTTTCCATTCTTGTCCTCCAAAGTCCAAAGTGGAAACTCTGTAAGTACAGGACACGTCTTGCTAAGGGGCTTTAAAAAGAAGCTTGCACAACGGCCCTTTCAGTGGAAAGGACACCACTCACTGTGTCACAACACTGGCATTCCACCACATTTCTTGTTAATGCTAATACGTGTGAAATGTCTTGTAAATTAAAATGTTTAGTAAAGGAAACCATTTTACGTTGCATTTAAGATGGCCTAAAAGTAGTGGCATGATTTTCTCCTGCAACTCAGGTGAAGCACTATACATCACTGAGCTCCAGTTACTCTATCATTTGGATCATATACTGGTATCTTTAGAGCTATGCTTGTTAGATAATCCAATCCCTAATAATATCAAACTTAACTATGTTTCTAAGAACACACATTGAACTTTTAAATCAGGAAAGCTTTACATTCCTGAGATTTTGGGAAGAAATCACAGGGAATACTTGAGATAAGTTTATTGTGTTTTGCCGTGAGAGAACACAGAATTAAAGCAAAGAATAAGGGGAAGAAATTCAACATTTTAGTAGAAGTGACAAGTTTATGGTGTTAAATGTGAGCTGTGAGGCTTAGAAACCTTTGGCCAATGTTTGCGTTGAGTTGTTTGGGCTCATTTACATTTAAAAGTCCTGGAATGCAAGCACACAAGACAAAATCAGTTTCTAAACACACTAGGGAAGCTTACACCACTTTTGTCACATCTGTTATACTATCCCAAAAGGCCCTAAGAGGCATGAGAAAATATTGCTGATATTTCCTTATACATGGCCCCCAAGGTACTTCCACTTGCAGGAAAATGTATTCTATCCCATACTAGCCCTTCAATAGCAAGCTGATACTAGACTGAGGGTATATATTTCACATTACAGAGGAAAAAACACATAAATAATGAAAGTCATATGTTTATCAAGCATCTAAGGATGCCTAATCCTTAAACAACTTGATGAGTAATGTGATTATCAACAGAAAAACAATCTGAAACTCATTGCTCTCAGTCAGATAACAAAAGCCAACAAAAGCAGCTTTCTGTGAATTTACCCTCAGACAATTAGTAGATAAATTCATTATCTTCCTATGATCACTCTTCAAAACATTTTTTCTCTGATTAACCCTTAATTGTTTAAATTTCAGCTGGAGTTTAGAACAATGACAAGGAGCTGTGCTGAACATAGTTGGTTTTAGAACATATATTATTATAATTACTTTTTGTAAAAATAATACTATACAAAGAAACTTAGAAATAAAGTGTTTTTCCTCCTAAACTTTCTTCAGAGGGTAAAAAAAAAAAAAAAAGAAAATCTATTCTATAAGGTTGAAATAATCTCTTTAATATTGGTACCAAAATAGCAAAATGCAGTAATTACATCATTATTTTGTCAGTCTCTGTCAATCCATTGTAAGAAAATATTCACTCTCTCACCCTTTATTATATTTCTTTATCCAGGTCTTAACACTTTCATAATGTTATCTCTATTGTCTTAGAGTGCATGCTTTTCAAGTCTGTACTTGTCTGTAAAGTTCCTGCATATTTACTGAGCTATATTAGTAAAACAATAGAAAGTAATAATAATCAGGTATCTGTGTTTTGTAGTTTTTAGTGTCTTTAATAATGCCTTTACTTTGGAAAGGCAGACTACCTGGATTACACATAGTTTTCACATCTGCTCCAGACAGTGAACATTTTTATTGACCCTCATTAAATACAAAATCACATTCAAAGCTCACACACCAAAAGAGTGAAAGGTTATCTTTCCTGTACAGCAGTTAACACTGGACAGCAATCTGTCTAGGTTCTACTCATGGGTCTTTTGGGCTGCATCTATAGTAGTTTATTTATTACTTTTTCTGAACACTGGAATAGTGTTGTCTATGCTGTTAAGTCATTTCTTACACATTTTTGGCTTGTTGCAAAAAGCACAACCTCCCAGCCACAGTTTGAGAAAGGGACAATTACCAAAACACGCTCTGGTTATAGTTTCTAGTTTTCGAGGGCATCAGTTTATTGGTATGAATGCAATACTAATAATGTATGCTAAAGAATGGTCCCATTAGTCTGTTCGTCAGTATAGATACAACCTTAGACAGCAGTCAAAGTGACAAGTAATTTCTGTGGATGAAAATCTAAGGTGGGGCTCTGTTTTTATTCTAAGCACTTGAAGAATCGTTGGAGCTGGTAAAGATTCAGTAGTCTTAATTGGGGTTTCCTCTGCTTAACCACATGATGGCAGTTTCTCACCAAGTGCCCCCCCCCCACACAAAA
>VXAA01004002.1:34681-47341 GCA_013399115.1 Anseranas semipalmata | reverse complement strand
AAAAAAAAAAAAAAAATCCATGAGAAGAAAATACTCCATCAATATTAGGTGATGTGTGCAACCTATTCTTCATTTTCCACTAACAAATATAGTAACCAAATTTATATTAAAAAGTTTTATTCTGTGTAATACCACAAAAATGTTAGCAAGTGAAAGAGTGACCATGAGCCCTATACCACTCCTGAATATATCCTTTTGGACTTCATATACATTGAAAAAACTAAGGATACTAGCATGCCATCAGGTAATCCAGGTAATCCAAGATGCCTAGTTAATTCCAAGATCACAGTTTAGATGATCTTAGGTCTTCTGAGTCTGCAGTTCATCCTAGTGAATTAATCAGATCATGACTATTTGAACATTGTTTCATTCTGTCTACAAATTTAGAAAGACTGCCTAAAGTTCAGGAGTTCTTCACAGACTGGACTCACACTGTTGTTTTCTCTTTTTCTTTCTTTCTTTCTTTCTTTCTTTNCTTCCTTCCTCTCAGTCTGCCTTTCTGTCTTTCTGTCTTTTGGTCTTTTTTGATCAATAACCAAAAAATAAACTGTGAGAAAAAAAAATGTAGAAATATAAAAAATCTAGAAAGGATCTTATACCTTTTTAGTGACAAGTAATTTGTCTGGTATAGATGTCAACCAGTTCTACTTAACGCAGGAACGCTATTTGTATGCAACATTATTTAGTAAGTTCAGAAATGTGAGTTTTTTAACTAACTGACTTAATTTCTTTACTTTGCATTAATATGAGATACTGGATATTGAAATACCTATGCAAAGTACACACTAAATAGAAACATAGATTTAAATAGAATAACATTGACAAAAATATTTAAAATTATTCAGCATATGCAAATAATTTTCAAGAATGCTTCTCTTCTAACATTGCAGTTTTGCATAACTGAACCTGGAGGTATTTTGCAACAAAATATATTAAGGTAAATGGAGAAATTCAGATACATTATATCTACAGCTCTATGATTCCCATTGCAGAAATCTCCATAATTAGAGAGATTATAGAGATTGCACACTAATACTAATTCTCCACTAAAACTGATGCAATTAAAAGATTGTAGTAGTTCTAAATTAAAACCTCAAATTTGCATTTGAAAGATAATAATTAGATTAGTCAATAAAACTTTGTGAAGTAAAAATATAATCTTTATTATTTTTCCATGGAAAAACAAAGGAAATAAAGAAGAAAAGAGGAAGACTGAAGGAACAATGTAATTATTTACAGTACATCTCTGTTCTTCTAGTCGCTGAAACATTTTAGTTTTGGATTTTGGGAACATCTGCTCATACATGTAATATGTATATCTATACTGTTATAAAAGATAGATGATAAGTTCGGCTTCCAAATTGCTGCTGCTTGTATTGTTGAGTTTGTCGATGCACAGTATCTTCTGAGTACTCATCAGGCAGTGGTGGTGGAGGAGAGAGAAGAGGGAAATGACACAGCTGACATTTAAGCACAGTGCAGTATCAAGAGCAAAGTTCATGACAGGTGATAATATTGATTTTCTGAAATGGTGGACAGCAAAGTTATGAACACTTCTGTGAGAAAGAATTCAACATTAAAATAAAAGTTTGACTATCACTAGAACTAAAAAATATGTTAGAGAAAAATTTGCAGCAGAAGCTTTGGCAGAGTTCATAGGCTGTATATACTAGAGCTATTTTATTTAAAATGAAGCATGGATGGTTAGGAATTTGATGCATGTGTTTGTTCTCCAAACAACAAGGATATTTTAGCATTTGTGGCCTAATGTCTAATCTAAGAAAATGGATTACAATTTTATTTAGTTATCACCTGCTGTGTAGAGACCTCATTACAAATGCAAGGATCATAGGGGGGGTTGTGGCTATATGTATTTTTTCCCTTGTGATTTTAAACATAGAGGAAATAGCTCTCTCCTTAAAGCTTAATGAGTCAAGGTGAATTCAAACCAGATGTTTTCTGGTTTTATTCCCACTTACAAATTGCAGCTACACTTGCTGCATAGAATGCCCTAGATAAAATGACCAGCTAGTGCTCCCTCTATAAGGAGTGAACATTCATGGGTCAGGCTCCAAGCTAAATGTTTATTTATCTAACTTTTTTATAGTAGAGTTTGGTTAAAAGACTTGGCACAGTGTGCTTCAGTTTAATTTTAAGCTTGACAGCAGCGCTGGCCTCAGTGTGTGTATGTGTGTAATTTAGTTGCTGTGCTACTGGAAGTCTATGGAAGATTAATGAATGGCAAAGCTCTGTGGCAGTTGTGAAGAGATGCAGGATAGAGCAAACCAGTTACCATCTGTTCAAAATGTCTTTTACAGCTCTTTTAAGGAAAACCATTATCAGCAGGAGATAAAGTCATACAATAGTTTTAAATATTAATATTTTTCTGGTGTCAATGGGAAGTTCTGTTTCTGTACTTATGTTGTTGGGGCAATAAGTGTCTCATATACTTCTATGTATATGTATTTATGTGTATATGTGAAGTATGTTTAACTCTGTTTAACGTGGCATTTTAAAAAAGACAGAAAAAAAAACCTAGACTCTTAATACTTCAATTTATTGAAAAAAAAATATTAAAAATCTCCCCACCCCCAAAAAATAAATAGAGATATTTACTTCCATAGTCATTATTATATGTATATTGCATATTGATTGAAACAAAAACTGGATCAGTGTATTTAAAATTTAAAGCTATGTGATTTTATATAATCACACCATGAGACATCCCCATTTTTTAGGCAGATTTACTAGGTTTAGTAGAGGCACGACTGGAGTCCAGGAGCAGAGACCAAGACATCACAAAAGAAATATGTGGACAGCTGAACTGAGCTCTTTGCTTCCTTTTGCTACAGGATGGAAACATACAGTTTGGAAGATGATGGTTTGCCAAACATTTTAGATAAATGTTAAAGAAATAGAATAACATATGAAAGATTGAAAGGTTTTCCAGTGGGTTGGAGGCAGATAATTTCTGAAACAGGCAAATGAACTTTGAAGTATGTGTTACACTAGGTAGTTGTAAAGACATAGCATCAAAGTTGATTCTAGGATGGTATTCTGCATAACACCACTGAATCAGACCTTTGTGTCTTCGGAAGGGATGAATTGCCCTTACAGCAGGAATCCAGAAAAATAATCTTAGGTTTAAACTATCTTTTTCAGATACCCAGAAAACTAGGTGAGATTAATCCCATTTGTATTTTATAATTTTTCCTGATCTTTCCCTGTTATTATTCAGCTGCCTTTGTTTATTCAAAAAAAAAAAAAAAAAGTAAGGCTCTCCTTTCAGCTTTCATGGGGATAACATTATTTTGCCTTTTATGGAAATCCACAATTACCATAGAAAGCATAGAGATAATATCATTTTTTTTTTTTCTTTAAAAACTTTCTGCATTTTAAAATAAGCTTTCTGAATTAGTAATGCTATAGAAATTGCTTATTAAGCATTTAAGTAGGTCTTTAAGAGGCCAAAGCATGCACAATGAAATCAACATCTTTACATAACATACTTACATTTTATTTTCTTCACTTCTTGTAACATTATTGGATCATATGTTGTATTTTGAGAATTTCAGAGTAATAAACTACACCATTTTTATTTGTATTTTTATAGTTCTCTTTTTTACTGAATATGTTTCAAGAAGATCCTACATCATCTCACACCATCCACAAACATTTAATATTGTAAAATAAACCAACATTAGTTTTTGTAACTGGAAAAAATGTTTATTTTCCATGACATAGAATTTTAGGTTCTTTTAATCCTTCACACAAAGTACATTATCACATTTGAGCAGAAAATTATATTTTTCAGTTAGAACACTGTATATAGACAATTCTAATTATTCATTATTCTCAATGAATAGTAAAATATTCTTACAGCATTAACTAGTCTATTCATTTTTTTTTTCCTTGAGAATGATTAGAGGCTACTAAGGAAAAGCATCTTCAGTTTAAAAAAAAAATTTTATTGTGTTAAATTGTGTAGCTGTTTTTGTAGTTTAACACATGTACAAAGTCTACTATTTCTAAAAAGACAAAAAGCCACCTCCAACAGAATATTTACTTTTTATTAACCCTTTATATTATTTTCTAATAAACTTGTGTGTATAAAACTTGTATGACTGAGAGACCTGGTGATTCAGTCCCTATGTGCCTCTTTCCTGGGACTAAATGATGCACAGGACATTAAAAGCCAACTTGAAGACATTAGTGCCAGTTTGAGTCAGACTGACATATGTCATGAAATGAGATAAACTGCGGGCACCATAGACATGTGACTGTTCATGGACTACCTACTAAATTAGCCTGAACCATTTAATTTTCATGGAGACAGGAGCTATTTTTACTAAATATAGCAGTACAGAGACTTGCTTCTCCTTAAAACCCTATTTTATATATGTGAAGGCCTAGCATGATGAAGGTTTTTTGTTGTGGGACTCTGGGTCAGCCAGAGCTTTCTAGTGGACCTACCACACATTTCCTTTGAAGTGCATGTTGGAAGAGACCAAAAGGTTCCCAACATTATACTTTATTACAACACAAGGAGAAGGAATATTACTCTTTTAATTTAATAAAATCTACTCTGCTGCTTGGGAAAGACACACTTTTCCCTTTAGCCTTGCATTTCACTCAGCAGCTCCATGCAGTTATTAATACTGGACTGTCTCCTCTGTTTACTTTGGAAAGTTTGCTTCTTTCTACTACCATGGCTTGAGTATGCTTCCTGTTATATCCTCTGTTCTTGTCAGGGGTTTCCCATTGTCTTCTCCTGCAGTCTTACTCATCTGTCAACTGGAGGCACCATCCCACTGTACATAATTAGCTGCTCAGAGGAAAGGAGAACTCTGTTAACAGAAGGTTCGGTTCCCATCCCATCTATGCAAAATGTATTAAGGCTTGGTTCATAAAGAGACTTCTAATTTCAACTATAAGAACAACCATATAAGACAAGATCCAGACTTGTTGTTTCCAGAGCCTATTTAATCATTCTGGTACTTAACAGAAAGTGCCAGCCCCATAAGCGTATTATGATTTTATAAAGTGAGGGATTATATTCTTTATGCAATCACTGGAAAGAAGTAAGTGTTTTTGAATCTGAATGAGTGTGGTCAATAAGACTAAACAATATAAAATCATATATACAAGAGACATTTGACTTCCTACCCTTCTCTGCAGGTTAGCAATCTGATAAAGCTTGTGCTTATACAGTGATGCAATTAAGTTCTTGATCCTAAGTTTAATCAGAGCAGACCTGCTCACACATCAAATTTATGTCCATGTTTGATATGTTAACATAAACTAAGCCTGTCTACACACAGTCAGTTATGGAGTCTAAGCTGGGAGCTGGAATCTAATAGCTGAAAGGCATCAAGGAACAGCTTCTTAAATTACTTTCATTTCTGGAAGTCTTAGTGAGCAATTCTAGTTAGTTCAAACCAAATCAAAAAAAAAAAAAAAGAAAAGAAAAGAAAAGAAAAGAAAAGAAAAGAAAAGAAAAGAAAAAAGAGAAAAGAGAAAAGAAAAAAAAGAAAAAGAAAAAAGAAAAAAGAAAAAAGGAAAAAGAAGAAAGAAGAAAGAAGAAAGAAAAAAAAAAAAGAAGAAAAGAAAGAAAAAAGAAGAAAGAGAAAAAAGAGAAAAGAAAAAAAAAGAAAAAGAAAAGGAAAAAAAAAAGAAATGATAGCAAATCCCACAACCAAAAATTTAACATTGTCTTGAAATGATCTGGGAAATCCATTCCATCAAATTTAGTGTTTTAACTGGGAATTGTTAGCTAACCAAGTAAAAAGCAGATTCCTAAACACCACTCAGCTGGAACCCTTTTAACTGCAGGCCTGTTACAGTCCTTTATCCCTGAAGCAGGAAGGGCAGATTTTGTTTCTGATCCTGAACATTACCTAAAGTGCTATGCTTAGCTTTCAGAGAAGCTCCAAATTATATCATGTTGCATTTTATTAGGCTGATGGTTCAGATGGTAAGCCTCAAAGGGAATATTTAGGGACTTACTAAAATGACTACATAAACATGTCTTCAGAACTGTTTCCTCCTTTTGGTGATCCATGCCTTGGAATTCTCATGTGAAGGCATGTGATTAAATAAGCAGTTTTTTTTCCGTGTCAGAAGACAAGAAGAGGATAATGTAGTAGTATCCACCTTTTGTACAACAACTGTGAAACTGAAACACTGGATACACAGCTCCTACCAGCAGAAACTAAAGCATCACTGTGCAGACAGAAGGCAAGAGAAGAGGAAGGACAGAATAGAAAGCAACTGGAAACCATCCATAATATATATATATCAATATATAACTTTAATAACGCATAGTTGCAAATTCTTGTCCTGTTAATTCATTTTTATTCAGCAACTGTCTAATATTAAAATGAATATATATCTCAGGGAGCACTGTTTTCTATATCTAATCTATTTCTAATATATATATATATATATATAAAACATTTNTCATATATATATATATATATATATAAAACATTTATATTTATATGTAAAAAAGTTTGTGTTAGTGTGTGTGTGTGTAATTTAAACTGGGTAGAATATAACTGTGATCTGGGGGATGCCAGTACTGATCTTGCTGACTGAGTATTGATCAGTAATCAATATAATAATATAAATATATAAAAAAAATATATAAATATATATAAAATATAAAGTAAGCATATAATGCTCTTTGAGACCTTGCAAAGTAAATTTAGCAATGTGAAACTTTAGGTCTCAAACTTTCAGTTTGTCTACTACTACAGCCTTCAGTTAGTCTACTTCACATGCTTAAATGTACATGCCTAAATGGCCCTGATGGTAAGAAAATTGCAAAGGAACACAAAGGACGGTCTGACCCAGGATTTTCTCCCAGGTTGCTAGGGAAAGACTGCAGGAGCAAGATAACCACAGTCATCCTTTACAGGTTTACTCTCCCAGCTTCCATGAAAGAAAGGCTTTGGAAATTCTCAGACTTGAGTATGAAGTTGGGAGTGGTATATTTAATAGTCCCATTTGGACCTACCTTCCATGAACTTGTCAAGTTCCTTTTTGAACTCATTTAGACATCTGGCCTTCAGAACATCCTGTGGCATTGAGTTTTCTAGTTTAATTACACATTACATGAAATGAATTTCTTTTGAGAAATTGTATGTATTTTCCCAGAAGGAAATCCTTTATAAAAGAGGAAATTTGATAGGAAGGGGTAATATCTTTCATTAGATGAATGACCTAGTTGGAAAAATAAGACTTCTGTGTGCCTGAAGCCCAGTCTTTTTGTTGTTTGTTTACTTCTTACCAAATACATTGTCTAGTTTAATTACCTCTTCCATAAACCTTACCCTGCGTTTTCACTTAGATCATTGATCACATTTAACAATAATACTACTGTGACTTCTAGCAAGAGGTACTTTAAAATACTTTATTTCTGGCGTTTGTGTTCTAGGAGTTCAACAGATGAATAGAACATGGGCTTCCATCTCCAGAGACTCCCATTTTACTTAATACTTGCCATTTTTAAATTGGCTTCATCAACTGTCTTTAGTTATATCAAGTTAAATAAAATATATGCTTCATATAGCATTTTTTCTTAATAAAATTCATGTATTTTTCATTCTTCATTTCTTCTTTATTAATCAGGGTCTATTTTTTGCCTTGCTGTTAGATCTTTATCATCTCACAGAAAACAATTCCCATTGTAACACTATTGGCAAAAGCCACATGCTGTTTTGTAACTAACCTCACTCCACAGCTATTCATTCACTTATAAGTAGGCTGGATTTAAAAAAGTATCAGAAGTGCAATCAGATATATTTTCTAAACATCAAATGTTTAATAAAGTTCTATATATTCTGGCCATAAGATTTTGTTAATAAGGACCTTACTCAGTGACTAAAATTGGAAAGCACAGATCAGAAAACCAACAGCAGCAGAGTTCAGCCACACAATCCATTAGCTACTAAAGGAAAGGATTTTTAATGAGATTTCTTTGACGCTGGTGTTCTTCTATCACAGACAGGACTGCTAATGTACCAATCAGAATGAAGCAATGTTGCTGCCAGCATTCTTCTTTAAAGAACACATTTTTGTTACGCTCTGCTAAGTATTTCACAAGTTTGCATTGTACACAAATCCTTAAAACACAGTTTAGTTTTTCATATGAAATAAACCAGCTTTCACATATCGAGTTCATATATCATAGTTCCTTTCACATATCATAGTCCATTTCAATGAACATGCATTTTTTCTTCCAGCTGTTGATATTAATGGGGATAGAGGTGAATGAGTTGCTTTAATCATACTCCTTTGTTCCCTTTAGGGGAAGAAAAAAAAAAAAAAAAAAAGCTAAAAGCTATAGAGTAATGCAAAATAACACCTTACTTTCTCCAAGTTACAATCCTCTCAGCCCAGGCAATTTGGGTAACTGGCACAGTTGAAAGTACCACATAGAATGTTTATACAAAACTAATTTATGTTATGTGGGCAGTTAGGGGTGGTGGCATGTTTAATTTATTTAGTTATCTACAGAATTTAAGCTTTTCTATTGTTACTTGCTAGTTGTGAAATTGAACACAGAATATTGTTCTAAGCATGTAACAATGAGAACTCATGCAGAACTGTTTTGAGGAAAAGAAATATTTTAATTTTGTGTAATAATGTAACTCTGGATGTGGCATAAATATTATACTGAAGTCTGTTTTAACACAATTAATGAAATATTTCTACTTAATAAGGTGAGTTCAATTTCATCTCAATAATATTATAGAGGCAATATGGTCTGTTGGTTAAAGAATTACAGTTGTACAGGGTGTTACCAAATTCTACTCTGCTAGTCCATCATACTAGGATCTTTGGCAAATACTGAGATTCATCAGCGTTATGTAGAGTTTAGGTATCTAATTCACATTAAACAGGTGGCTGCCAAAATGTAGTCTTAGGAACAGTAACTAAGGCTTTCTTCTTCCCATGTAGGTGACATAGATTATAAAGGAAAAACAAACAAACAAAACCACTACAACAAAAGCCAATGGTATGAACTTTATCTCTACCTCTGCTCTTCTTCTAGCAATTTTTCACCTCTTTGCATAGTTTATCTATCTTGGGGAAAGAAGTGAAAATGACTCTGCCTGGTATAGGACAATGATAAATTCATTTTCATAGAATCATAGAATATCCTGAGTTAGAAGGGACCCACAAGGATCATTGAGTCCAACCCCTAGCTCCACACAGGACCAAAAATCAAACCATACTTCTGAGAGCATTGTCCAAATGCTACTTGAACTCCTGCAGGTATGGTGCCGTCACCACTTCTCTGGAGACCCTGTTCCAGTGCCTGACCATTCTATCGGTGAAGAACCTTTTCCTAATATTCACTCTGGACCTCCTCTGATGTAGCTTCATGCTTCATTTCCCCAGGCCCTGTCATTGGTCACCAGAGAGGAGAGATCAGCGCTTGCCCCTCTGCTCCCCTTGTGAGGAAGCTGTAGACTGCTATGAGGTTGCCCCTCAGCCTTCTCATCTCTAGGCTGAACAAACCAAATGGCTTCAGCTGCCCCTCTAGGCCTTTCACCACCTTTGTAGCCCTCCTTTGGACAGCCTCTAATAGTTTTATATCCTTTTTATACTGTGTCACACAAAACTGCACACAGTACTTGAGGTAAGTCTTCACCAAGGTGGAGTAGAGCCGGGCAATCACTTCCCTTAACCAGCTAGCTATCTTATGTCTAATGCACCCCAGGACACGGTTGGCCTTTCTGGCTGTGAGGGCACACTGTTGACTCATATTCAACTTGCCATTGACCAGAATCCCCAGAACGCTTTCTGTGGTGTTGCTCTCCGGGTTCTCATCTGCTGGTCTATACATTTATCAAGGATTGCCCCATCCCAGGTGCAGAATCTGGCATTTGCTCTTGTTAAATTTCACGAGGTTGGTGATTGCCCAGCTCTCTAATTTGTCAAGATCTCTGTGCAATCTTGACAGATTTACAAGGCCTCTAGGAGAATATTAGGATATTCAATTCATGGTTTCAGTAAGGCTCTTACCTCATATGCTTTCTTGAATTGTGTTGTGTAACAGCAATCCCCAAGAGTAAAAAAGGTCAAGAAAGTAGGAAAGGCCTTGAAAATAAAAGCACAAAACGATACCTAAGACCACAAAGATATAAACACAGATCACACATAGTTGTATAAGAATGAAACTTTAAAAGCTAGATAGAACTGACATTAGAGTACAACAAAAACAAAAAACATGCATCTAACATCTGTAATGAATCTCTCATGATGACGTACAAAGAAGATAACGTAAAAACGTATAGAAGTCTGCTACAGCTTCTACCAGCAAGGGAAAAATGGAAGAAAGAAAGAGAGGAATTGTTAAAGCATTGTTTCTTTCAATTAAGGACACTATACCACCACTGTACCACCACTTCCTGCAGCAGGTCCTCCCTCCCCTTCAGCAGGAAAAGTACTGCTCTTTCAATTGCTATTTGTTACATTTTGCCTAAACAGCAGGGATGATCAAGTTTCAGTACTAAAACGTGCATTTACCTTCTTTTATTTACTAGCAGCTTGTGTCTAAGTTCTCTGTCTCTGAAATGAATAGTGCATGTTTCCCTTACAGGGAAAAGAATTCCCTCTGACTAGATTGACAAATAGTGTTTAGGATTTTGAGATATATTTTAAACAGCCTGTAGTTTCCTGAAGTCCTCAACTCCCATATTAACTACCTGATTATAAAATTTTCCATTGTGGAATTAGATTTGAAGAAAGCAATCTGAATAATATCAATATTTAAGTAATCTCCCTCTTAGGTAGCTAGATTCCTAACTCTGACTAGCAGACAGTTTTCTGTTATCTTCTTTCTTAGAAGATTGAATTATTTTCCACTTTCTTTTGGGAATAGGCATTGAATTCCTTTCTTTGTGAGTCTGGCATTTCAGAAAACTCTTTAAAAAAGGAAGGGTAAGTGGGCAATGCTGACCTCTCCTTACTTTTTCCTAGTAACCAGTGGTTAGGACATTTGCTTGGAAAGGTTGAATGCCTTGCTTCAGTGAGTCTTACTTTATGCATAGCAGAGAAAATCACACCAGCAGGAATGACAAATGCCTGCCCCAGAAATACTTACAGACTGGTTTTTATTGTGTTCATTTGGAACATGGTCTTGTATCCCATCTTGTAGAGGAGACACCTAGGTCTAAGTTACCGTCTTGGGAAAATGTCTCAAAGGGAAGAAGAGACTTGGGAATGACCTACTCCTCGTGTTTTTTTGAGGAGGGAAAGTCGTGACACTGAGCATGACCATCATTCACATTTGGCAAAAGTTTGTGAACAATGCCAAACTGTAACAATGAAGTCAAGCATTCAGGTTTGTCAAGAATAGATGATGAACAGAAATGTAGATACTTAGGGGCTTACATCAATAAATGTCAGTATGTTTAAACTGCTAAATAAAAGGGGATCATGACCAGTCCTTCAGCCTAAAACCAAATAGCACTTATTAAATTGCATCCACTGTACTTGGAGCTAGCTCTTCCTGTAACAGACTTGTTTTGTAGAAATTGGTTTGGAATAGACCAAACCAGACACAAGGAAAAAAGGAAAAAAAACAAAGAATTAAGCACTGTGGGAGATCAGTGCTCTGTGTGGAAATTCATTTCCTTTGTGTGTGTATGTGTGTGTGTGTGTAAGTGTAGGCATATATGTTGACCTTAGGGATTTAGGACTGCTAGTAGAGCAAATGCGTTTGACTAGCTATCTGTACTCCCTTGGTAATTTTTTCTTACAGAATGTCAGATACCCAGATATTACTGCACTGATAACTCAGATCAACTGTGGCAAGGGAGGAAACACAGAGATGTTTCTGTGGTTAAAACAGCTGATCACTAACATAGTGGGTAATCTGTCAATGTTATGGGCAGATTTGTCTTCACAGGTGTTTACTAATAGATCATTCTTCATTTTCTTTGTGGCTGTTTTGTTTTCCAAAACACTTATTGAATCCAAAGTCAATGGGAGATGTTCTTTCAACTTTTAGGATGGGATTCTGTGACTCTGTTATTCTGGGATTCACCTCCACTAACTTAAGATGTCTGATTTCAAGCCATTTAGATGTCTAACCTAAAGTAGAATTGATTTCATCTACTCCATTAAATCCTACTTGCTCTGATAATCAGGTCCATGGTTTCTCCATTTGGGCAGTCAAAATAAACAAATCCCTTGGCCTTAATCTTTGTCTGTTAGAGTTCCACTTTTGTATAACAAAGACAGTAACATCCCTCCACTCCATTGGGGAAAGTTAAAAAGTACTTCTGGCATCTCTCAACTTTTAAGTGCCTTCCTGTGTAACCTTAACATTCCTCCACATTCCTCCAGCATGGTGTTGTGTGTAATAATGGGGATAAAATGTTGCTTTTGCTACCATAACAAGGACCCTGGAGTCAAACTTCTCCTGCTTGATCTCTGTCTCCTAGAGATTTGTTCATAATTTCAAACTGCCTATAGTTCATCTCATAAGCTCAAAGATAGAGAAGGAAGAAATAAAAAATTTCAGACTTATCACAGATTTGAATCTTTGCTTTATATATGATCACCCCAGAGAATGTTTCCTAGATTTTTGAACCAATCCTGAGCTGCTATAAGCCCCTGTTCATTATGACATTAAAAATACTT
>VXAA01004002.1:0-20336 GCA_013399115.1 Anseranas semipalmata | reverse complement strand
TGTTGAACTTCATGAGGTTCGCATAGGCCCACCTCTCAAGCCTGTCTAGGATGTCCCTCTGGATGGCATCCCTTCCCTCCAGCGTGTTGACTGCACCACACAGCTTGGTGTTGTTTGCAGACTTGCTGAGGGTGTACTCAATCCCAATGTCAATGTCACTGACAAAGATGATAAATAGTGCCAGCCCCAATACTGACCCCTGAGGAACACCACTTGTCACTGTTCTCCACCTGGACATTGAGTCATTGACTGCAACTCTTTGAGTGTGACCATCCAGCCAATGCCTTACCCGCCAAGTGGTCCATCCATAAAATCCATGTTTCTCCAATTTAGAAACAAGGATATCATGCAGACAATGTCAGATGCTTTGCACAAGTTCAGGTAGATAACGTCAGTTGCTCTTCCCTTATCCACCAGTGCTGCAAACCCATTGTAGAAGGCCACCAGATTTGTCAGGCAGGACCTGCCCTTAGTGAAGCCATGTTGGCTGTCACCATCCACCTCCTTATTTTCCATGTGCCTTAGCATAGTTTGCAGGAAGATCTGCTTCATGATCTTGCCAGGTACAGAGAGAAACCGAATGGCCTGCCGTTTCCTGGCTCTTCCATATTGCCTTTTTAAAAATGGGGGTTGTGTTTCCCCCCTTCCAGTCAGTGTGAACTTCACTGGACTGTCACAACTTCTCAAATATAATGGACTGTGGCTTAGCAACTTCATCTGCCAGTGCCCTCAAGACCCTTGGATGCATCTCATCAGGTCCCATGGACTTCTGCACCTTCAGTTTTCTTAGATGGTCTCAAACCTGATCTTCTCCTACAATGGGTGGTGATTAGTATGGGATGTTTAAAGGAGAAACCAAAGGTGGAAAAGGTGATCTGGGGAGGAACAGAGTACTAAGGAGTTAGAAAGTGTCAGTTATGTGTAAATAGATTGTTGGTAGGTCTGCTTGTCTGGCTGTGCCCTGCACTTGATCAGCTCAGTTTGTCGTATCTACTTATTAAATTCCTGTTTAACTCTTTCTTGTGTGAGGTGCATGAGTACAGCAACTGGAGTCTGATCATGGGTTGGAGGGCCTTTGTGTCCATGGTGTCATCTACTGTGTATATGTATATGCGTATGTATATGCATATGTATATAGGTATACGTATCCGTATACATAGACATATATGTGTATGCATATGTATATGTAGTGTTTATGTGTGCTTTGCGTGTGTGTGTGTGCGCCTGCTGGGAATACTTCTTCAGCCTCACTACCGGTTGCACCTGGGGGCGTGAAGCAATAGCAGTCTTGCCTTCCTTGGGATGTTGGATCTGGTATGAGATATTTTCCTATAACAAAAAAATAGTGAAATGCTTTTTTTGCAGCTTACTAGTGCACAGAAGGTGTAATAAAAAGAAATAACAGCTTTGTGAGTGCTAGATTTTGTTCTGAGTCTCCTCTGCTTTTTCCTACTGCTTCATTTAGACCTCTGCAAACAAATACATTACCATGTTGAGCTTGTAGTATTGTTACCTTCTTTGAATAATTACAAATGACTACTTAAGGTGTACCACAAATACATTTTCAAGATCTTTCGCTAAATTTGTGACTGTAATGAAATTCTGTTTAGCGAATCAGTTGAATTTCTGTACCTTGTTTTTGGACTACACCTGGATTAATCTTTTTAGTGTGGCAGTTTCTGTAGCAATGTTAGACAATAGCACTAATTTAAAGAACGAATATTCCACTGGAATGCTCTGATTCTAAGTTCTTTACCTGACTCATGGGACAATGCTCAGTGCCCATTGTGCTCTACACACCACTTATGGTAACTGATGGGTCACTGAGTGGAAGCTCTCTCCTTCACTGTCTGGGGGGCTGCCTATGATAAATTTTAAACTCACAATACGTTTCTTTAATATAGTAAGGGACTAGCTCCAGTGTCCCGACTAGCCATTATCTTTCTCATTAAAATAATTATTGCATCCAGTGTTGAATGCAAACTATTGTGTGCTATGACTGTGCATTTGTCCACAAAGTCATTGCGCTCTTGGAGCTCATTCAGCTCATTTCTATAGGAAACCTTTCTATTATCTTGACTGTGAAGGGGAGTGGGGAAGAAGGGAATTCTGCTTTTCCCATAGTCTGCATTTATTAAACATCATATAAAAAAAGCATTTTAAACACATAAAAGCTTTTACATGCACTCTGCATCCAAGGGAACACTTTTTTTTTTTTTTTCTGCTACTTTAGCAGTATGCGTGTGGCAATGGTATTTTAAAAAAATAGGTCAGGACGATTTGCAGCCTTAATGAAGCCAGAAAAAAATCAGAATATGCTGGGAAAAGTATTTTCCTTGTATTTTCTTGCATTTCTCAAACACAAGTTGTCCATGTATTTAGAAATCTCCAAATTCCATTATTACATGTTAAAGATGAATGGAGGTACTTCAGATTGCTTTAATATCTACCGTCTGGGATGAAATCAGTACCATAAAGCCCTGTTTACCAGGTGTGCATTGTGCTAGATTGGTTAAATTAAATGACCACAACAATCATTTGTGGCCCTAAATTAATTCTCTGTCTTTTGAAACATTTTCTTTTTTAATTTTTTGGGTTTATTTCAGGATAAACATATGTGTACCTCGCACAGTTACAAACAAAAAATCAGTTCTTTGCACATAATGGTCTCCAACTTTTAGTTCCTACAAACTCTCAAAATTCCGGCTTAATCTATATTGTTTAACTTCAGCTACTCAAATGTCCATAATGATTTTAGTCACCCACGGATGCTGCTGCTTATACTATTTAATTTTGTCTTAGGTCTATGTGTTTTACTTGCTACCTTTTGCTAGGACTGTAAGTCTCTGAGACTAGGCTTAACTTGTACATTTAACATGATGAAGCTATTACCACTAGTTGGTGCTTCAGGACATTGCAACAGCATAAGGTTATGAAAATCTAATGACATTTTCAGAGACTGGCAACCTAAAAAACAACCTTCCAGACTATTTTAGAATGAAGGTGCCTTATTCATTTGAATTTTTACTTCTGAATAAAGCATGGAGAGAAAAAAAAATCAATGCAAATATCCAATTTAAGGTTGAGTCGGTAGTGATATGACAGTCACGGAGGTGCCTAATGATATTTGCACGAATGTCAGAAGGCCACAGGACACCCACTGCCTAATTAACAGAAATAGAGGTTATAGTGACCTGATCTAGGTTTCACTGTCCACCTCAAAGGTATTGTCTTTTTGCAAGCTCTGTATTTAGATATTGATAATTAAAAGGATCAAGGACAAGTTAAGATGAAAATTAGGGAATGATTTGTACTTTTACAAACAGTATAGGAATGCAGGGGTTTATTAATAAATTATCATTGACTGTTAAGACACAAATTAACAAAATAACAACCCCCCACCCCCAAACACACACACTTGTGATGACTGGAATAATTTGGACTCATTTAAAATGATTTTCTCATTTAAATACTGACATTTCTTGCCACCTTAACTTTGGTTACAGGAAGGCTAACCACTAGATGAAAAATGAATTACTTTTATAATTATTTCATATTCAAGTAACGTATATGTTGTACACAATACATATGTATACATGCATGCACACAAAATTCTGTAAAATACACTGCAAAGTATTTTGTTAATCAATTCATTTGAAAGTGTGATTGAAAATTGAGAGATTGGTTGATCCAGCTTTCTGGACTGAGGCAGGCTCAAAATTACCTGTAATGATTTTCATGTATATTATTAAAAACATAAATATAAATCCATTTCAAATTAAAACTGAATTAAGTACCAATTATGACAGGAAATATTTTATTAATAACTGAGCAACAAGCCATCAAAATCATTTGAATTAAGAAAAAAAGTACTGTTCCTAATTTTCTAAGATGATGGAAGATACCGGCTCAGTACTTAGAAACAGTGTGTAGGTGTATTTAACTAAGTTTTAAGAGCAGTTCCTTTTCCTCAAGTGCAGGAAATATTTTCTTCTTTGCAAGTTTTTTGAGAAACTAATTACAAGTCAAAGAGGCAGGAGTGCTTTTTCTTCTTCTAATATATGAGAAAAAAAAAGGAAAAAAAAAAAGAACAATTGTGTAGGATGAGAGGTATTACATGGTGATTGGAGAAAATCAGTCAGCTCCTGAACCACAGATAGTACTTCTTTTTGCCTAATAAATCAACTAGTTTTCAAGGCAAAATCCATCAGATGTTTTTATTAGTTTTAGAGCACATTTAACAGTTTTACATGAGTAATAAAAAACTTCCAAAATGGCATTTTAAAAAGGTTTAACTTATTTTTATTTTCATTCAGACTCAGCAGCTTTATTTCTTAAGTAAAAGATATTATTCCATATTTTATAGCATATAAAAATATAAAAAATAAAATCGGAAGACTGAATAAATCTTTACAGGACAATGTAACTACCTAAATAAATATGAATAGACATGGTATATCCTAGTTAGCAAATAGGAATAAATTATTCCAAACTTTCAGTAGGACAATCATTAAGTCTTACAAGGGTAGGATTTATCTTATTTAACATAGATATTTAAAAGTTGAGATTTTTAAGTAAAGAGAGAGCAACAGGCCCTTCTAGAGGACATTTAATCTGGTCTATATCAGACATTCTCTTTCTCTATGTTGAATCTACATGACCAGCTTGGATTTACACAACTTATTCTTTTAGATCTGTGAGGCAATTGATAAAATGCCTACCTACAGTTGGTTATTGATATACAACGTTTTGAAGCATGCAGATATAGATAAAAGTCACAGGCTAGTCTAGTTCCCTGGTGAAAACCGAACGCAGCAGCAAAGTTGCTTTGTATTTGCCCTTCTAGTTATTGAAAAGTAATTTTCAGAGCTCTTCCATTCTCTTGCAGTGGGATAATAAAATGGAATCATGACTTTTCTTCCTCTCCTTCTTGACATCCACAGTTTAGATCACCCTCAAAAGCTGCTTGCTTGTGGATGGTTTATTTATTTATTTATTTATTTATTCATTTATTTTTAATGCTATTATCTGCAGTAATAAGGATAAATCTTATGATACACTAGCTGAAAGGAACTATTCTTACTACTCCTCAGTATAGCTAATTAAATAAAACCACATACACACACACACACAAAGATTTTCCTCTATTGTAAAACTGTTGTTTATGACACCTGGGCCCAGATTTAACTCTCCTCTCCTTTGAACCAAGATGTCTTTAAAATACATTGTGTAGAGGGTAAAAAGCAGACACAAGCAAGAGGTCATTTCTGATATCTATAGCTCCTACGATATGCCATGCTAACTTATACAGCACATTTGCACACTTGAGTAGACACTTTCTGGTGGTTGACGGAATCTAACACCCTTTTTTCTTTGTCTGATTCATTGTTATTAGACTGGTTAGTTTACATGTCTGTGTGCACACCCATAAATCCTAAATTCTTTTTCCTCTTCTTCTAGGAAAATTCTTACTCATTTTATATAACTTCCAGTATATGTCTTATTAGAACACCTTTTGTAAACAGATTGTCCAATGAAATAAAGATAACTAGTTTTCACTGTTACTTATTCACAGTTAAATGGGTGGAAAATTAAAAAAGGAAAGTATTTTTAATAGCCAGATTGAGTTTTTTTTTTTTTTTTTTTTTTTACAGGATACTTTTCTGTGATCATTGTATTATTACTCGATCATTGCTGAGTAGTCTTATTGAAACCATTACAAATATTCAAGTTAAGTATGGTACTAGATCAGGAATTTAGCCAACCACTTCTTACAGATTTGTTCAACCCATTAAGTGACTCTCTATCTGAGTAAAGACCACGGAAAATTCTCACAATTTTGTGCCGGAACTGTGGACAAAGGCTAGGAAGATTCCCTTGACTGAAAATATATATTAGCAATGCGTCATGGTGGCTAGAAGTAAAATAAGCAAAAGTTTACAATGATCACACAGACTTTTAGAAAGAAAAACATTCTTCCTTTAGATTTTTTTTTTTTTAACCCAGTCTGAAGAATTTGATAGAGATTAAACTCCCCCATATTAACTGTGCTGTTCATCAAATAATCCAATGGAAAAACTACAGAATTTCTACTATCTCTATGAAATCATTCTACAGGGGAAAGTTTATTCATAAATTTACCTATATTTTTACTCTCATTTAAGTAGCATTGAAAGTAATTATCAGTTTTACTCATTTTTATTACAAATACCGTTTCTTATAATCATAGGTGCATTTCTAGACTTTGGATGGAAAAAATAACTTTCTAAGTGAAAATGCCCTCTTCCTAAAAATACTTATAAATGCTTATAATCTAACTTAGAAATTTATTATTATTGGTTTCTTTTTTCCCATCTTTTTCTATCTTTCTTTTTCTTCTTAAACAATGAAAAGTAGTTGTTGGTGTTGAAAGGAAAATGTTAACATCATTTGCCATTAGGCAGAAGTGTAACTTCATTAAAGCAGAAGACCATATAATCGCTACAGGAGCTCTCTGCAGGAAATACTTTATTCTTACTTAGCATATCTGTGAATTCTATCAACATTAGTGCCTTTCACAATGTTTGTTTCTTCTGAATATTTATGAAGGACTGTCCAGTGACCTGCTTAGCATCTCCAGGTTTGTTCTGCCTTAACAGTCCTTCAAGTAGAGTGCAATCAGAAGACTCATTCTCCCTCAACAACAACGATCAATATGGCAGAGGCCAAGAAATTGTCTGCAGAAAAGAGATTTCTATCAATAAAATGGAAAAAACAAAACAAAATATAGTATAGGGCCATAACTCACAAAAAAAAAAAAAAAAGTCCATAAACTTACGAAATGACAATCTCTCCTTTTTTAATCTTTGTGTAATCAGATCACTACATTCTAAAACTATGCCACAAAAAAATTATCCACAGAAAATAGAGATAGTACTTTCAAAAATGAATTTGAAGAGCTTTTGAGATCAGAGAAATATTGTTACAATGGCTTATTGATGGAGTATAATTAACAGTTTAGAAGTTTTTATTAATTTAACCAGGATCAGAAGGTTGGATTTTTTATACCTTTTTTTTTTCTTTGACACGTCTAATTTATTACACTATAGTAATCTTTTATGAAAGTTAAGTCAAGCACCCAGTCACTGCTAACTTATTGGATTTGTTATTCTCCCAAACTTTGTGCCTGTAATGGTTTTGGTTGTGATAGAGTTAATTTTCTTTGTAGAGGCTCACACAATTCTGTGTTTTGGATTTTTGATGGAAACAGTGGTGATAACACAGCAATGCTTTTTGTTGTGTTTACACAAAGCCAAGGACATTTTTTGCTTCTTATGCTGCCCTGTCAGTGAGGTTGGGGGTGCACAAGAAGCTGGGAGGGGATGGGTAAAAGGAGGGTAAAGAAGGAGGAAGGGGGAGATGTTTGGAGTGATGGTGTTTGTCTTCCCAAGAAACCATTACACGTGACGAGCCCTGCTTTCCTGGAAGTAGCTGAACACCCGCCTGCCAATGGGAAATAGAGAAAGAATTGCTTGTTTTGCTTTGCTTGTGCATGTGCCTTTTTCTTTACCTAGTAAAATGTCTTCATCTCAACTCATGAGTTCTCACACTTTTACCTTTCTGATTCTCTCTCTTATCCCACCTGGGGAGAGTGAGCAAGCGGCTGTGTGGTGCTCAGCTGCCTGTTGAGGTTAAATGCCAGCAATGGCCCAAATTCTCAAATATATCAATACTGTAGACAGTGCTTGAAAATGAGGATATGATGTTAAGGTTGGTCTGTCACCTCATTGATTTATAATCTCTCACTGTTAAGAGATTAAATCCCTTGTAATTGATAGCATCTTTACTAACTTTGCATGATTTTGTGTTCTTCATATGCCAATAAAAATAGTGTTCCTAATTCCTCCTGGAAGGTACTACACCCATGTGTTTGATTGAATGTTTTTTTGTTTGCTTTTAACTTTCATCATGAAGACCCACCCCCAGCATTATATATGGACCCTCCTTAGATATGTTCACATAAATAAACAGATTGATCAGAACATAGATGTAATGTCTTTGAAGATAATTGTTATATGTCATGTCATCTACCTGGACTTCTGTAAGGCTTTTGACATGGTCCTACGACATCCTGTTCTCTAAATTGGAAAGATATGGATTTGAAGGGTGTACCATTTGGTGGATAAGGAATTGGTTTGATGGCTACACCCAGAGAGTAGTGGTCAATGGTTCTATGTTCAGGTGGAGGCCAGAGACGAGTGGTGTCCCTCAGGGGTCTGTCTTGGGACAGGTGCTTTTCAATATCTTCATCAATGACATAGATGATGGGATTGAGTGCACCCTCAGCAAGTTTGCAGATGACACCAAGCTGAGTGGTGCAGTTGATACAACAGGAGGAAGGGATGCCATTCAAAGGGACCTGGATAAGCTTGAGAAGTGGGCCTGTGTGAACCGAATGAGGTTCAACAAGGCCAAGTGCAGGGTGCTGCACCTGGGTCAAGGCAATCCCAGACACGACTACAAACTGGGAAAAGAACTCATTGAGAGCAGCCCTGTGGAGAGGGCGTTGAGGGTTCTGGTGGACGAAAGGCTCGATGTGAACCAGCAGTGTGCTCTTGCAGCCCAGAAGGCCAACTGTGTCCTGGNTGAAGAAAGGCTGAGAGAGCTGGGGATGTTCAACCTGAAGAAGAGAAGGCTGCAGGGAGACCTCATTGCAGCTTTTCAATACTTAAAGAGGGCTTATAAACAGGATGGAGAGGGACTCTTTACTCAGGTAGATGATAGGACAAGGGGCAATGGTTTTGAACTAAAAGAGGATAGATTTAGATTAGACGTTAGGAAGATATTCTTCACTGTGAGGGTGGTGAGGCACTGGAACAGGTTGCCCAGAGAGGTTGTGGATGCCCCATCCCTGGAGGTGTTCAAGGCCAGGCTGGACGGGCCCTGAGCAACCTGATCTAGTGGGTGGCATCCCTGTCCAGGGCAGGGGGGTTGGAACCAGACGATCTTTAAGGTCCCTTCCAACCCAAGCCATTCTATGATTCTGTGATTCTATAATTCTATGTATCTATCGCTTGAATGCAATTCATTGTTAGCATTTGATTCTTCAGTGCAGAGTGCATTTTATTTAATTTCACTGGAATTTAATTTTAATTTTACAGCCTAACTACTAGAAAAATAGAACTAAACTCTTCCAGGAAGTCCTGTGTGTAATGGGTAACAGCATAAAAGGTACAAAATTCCTCCTTAGTTAAATCCTTGTCTGGATTCTTAAGTTTCTATCATTTTATGACCTGACATAGAAAAATTTGGAAATGTATACTTTTTGCCAGGGAAAATGTCCTTGTTATGAGTGATAAAATAAGTTTCTCTAACTTTGAAAGTCCTCCAACCAAGGGAATTAATATGAATTTTCATAACTGGCTTAAGCTGCTAGTCTATGCTACTACCAAAAAAGTTCTGTGTAACGGGGTAAAGCTCTGCTATTCTTTCTGCATGGTCCAGGACATACGTGTCTGTTGTTTTCCATTTATCAGCTGTATCTGTCCATTATCTGAGTAATTTCAGCTCAATTTCTAGAATACACACCAGGGGAAAGAGGACACCTTTGTACACAAAGGTGGCTGGGGTGAATGAAGGCAGACAGGAAGTTTTTTCATCATCGTCCTGCAGTTAAGGCTTAAGCTGTCTTTCAAAGCCTACCTAATAAGGCTTTGAGACAGATTTTGTCATAAAAAATATACAAACATAACAGAAAGTCTAGTCACTCTAATCAGTCCTTGTAGGAGACTACCTATGGGAGCCTGATAAGGCATTTTGAAAATTAACCATTTTAGTTACCCAGCTATGGAGATGAAACTTTAAATTTAAGATCCAGTTCTTTAATTTTTCTTCAATTTTGAGCAATGAGTCTAATACCAGTCATCCTGACAGAATGCTGCAATTCTGGTTGAGAACTGACTGAGAGAGAAGCTTGATACCTGTAGGGGGATCAACACTACTTCCCACAGTAGTCTTCGTTTTTCTCTTGGATGTCTGCCATGCAGGCATCGAACAGCTTTTGTGCTCTTTAGCTTGTAAAAGCTGACAAGATCACAGCCCAAGGTTACACGGCTGCAAGTCATATAAATCCTGCAGACTTTAGGTGATGCTACAGAACAGCCAACAAGCCATTCTAACAGAAGCCCATAATGATCTTTACACCTTTGAAAAGCAGCACTCAGATTGAAACACAATTATCAAAGTTTATGAGGAAGGATAATACGACACAGTTGAGTGAATCCAAAATATCAATAATAGTCCTTCCACATTAACAACTACATTTATGTATGTTTAGGACTTAGTCTTGCTCTACATGTATTGTTTACAAGTACTGATGAGAAATTATCATTTGGAGTGACTAAAATCATCTGGTATATTTTTGCATGTTTACAATGGTACATGAAAGTATATCTGGGCACGAAAAAAAACAGCTTTGTAGTGCCTAGTTACAATAGTTAAATAAACAACTCTAACTAGTATTTTTATACAATGTATGAGACTAGTTACATGCTGAGGAGAAGGATGCTGAAAAACAGGTAGCTTGAGTAACACTTTTTTTATTCGGGGGTAAAAGTAATTGATTTGGGGGAGGAAATGTCTACTAATGAAATACTGCCTTCTCTAGAGCTTAACCACTTGAAAACTTTTAAATGGGATTCTTCTTCCTCAATCCTCTTATGATATTAGGAGAATAAGTGTCCCGCTCTTTTTTTTTTTTTTTTTTTAGAAGGAAGATAAACTTTTGCTTTTTATACAAGAGTCCAGTGGTTAAATTTTTCCTCCAGATTGTGAGAAATGTGGATTCAGTTCCTCTTCTGCCTGAAGAGATTTACACATTTCTCACCTGTTGTGAACATGCCCTTTTCTGCAGAATATTTTCTAATATATGGTGAAAAGGAAGACTTCACAGTTTATCCTACTTATACTCAGCGTAAAATATTTTAATATTCTTTCAAATAAATATGTAGAACTGAAAAGGATATTTACAATGGGTTAAAAACTGTAAAAGAACAGAGGAAGGATTCAAACATAGGCACCATCTAGTGAAGAGGTTATAAACGTTGCATCCATTCTCTTATCCCAATGATTGTAATACAAAACTATGAAGTTGCCAAATGGTTGAGACATATAGCAAATAATGAACAACCTAGAATCAGAAGGTTAGGAGCATGAAGAAATCTTCAATGCCAAAATACTTAGTCATGATTTTTCATTTTAGTTCATGAAATATTTTTGTGGATCTGCTCCAAAATGTGTTGAAGAACTAGCAGGAAGATCTTTACAGTTAAATCAGCATAGGAAAAAACAAATCTTCAGTGATTGCTATTAGAAATAAAGAGGCCTGTATTTTAGAATTACTGGATTTCAAAATATAAGCAACCCAGAACAAGATTGTGCATTTATTTTACAAGTGACTAATATACATAAACAACTATTCTTCGTGACACAAATCATGTTTGGCAGAGCAATAGGAAAAGCTGCTGAAGTACAAAAGAATAAAAAATAATGTGGGAGACAGTGCAGAAGAATGTTATATAGATTCAATACAAAGTAGTGATTCAAATTGTATCTTACACCTGAGCTGGAACTTTTTACTTCAGACATTCAGCATCAGAAATACATTCCTATTTCAATTTCTCATCAGCTGTGTACTAAGGTATAAAGTGCTCCACTTAATACCACAGCTTACACAAATAAACATTTGATTTTGATGAATCGTGAGCTTGCTTTTTTGATGAATACTATTGAGACAGCTCATTAAAAACTAGCTTTTTCTTTTTTTTTCTTTTTTTCTTTTTTTTTTTTTTCCCACTTAGGTCACATTACTATCTAGAACAAAGTCAGACTGCTCTGAAAAAAAAAAAAAGAGGTTATATAATGAGTTGGATTTCACCTCTGCTTATTAAAACAAGATCATAGCCACGTGCAGTTTTTCCTAAGAGGATCAATGTAGTCCTGACAGCCAGTGCTGTCTAAAAGATATTGTCAGAAATTTCACTAGATGCTATATCGCTGGGGGAAGAGCTTTAGACAATCAGTAGATTTCTAAGACTACATCTATACGCACTGTTAAGAAACAAGCCAAACTATAGAGACAATATTAGAATAAGCTAGGAATAGATAAATGAATGTATTCAATATTGTTATACCAGGTGTGTGCACAGGAGTAGAACAATCTCTTGGACCATGTGAGTACTACTCACTTTGCCTCTTGTACAGCTCCATCCGTGGTTGAGTTAATCACCAGCCAAATGAATCAGTATAATTAAGTAACCAAGATAGGACATAGAGATTGAGTACTGATCTTAATACCTTTGTTGATTGGTATAGACATAGGTAAATAGATAAGAATTGAGGTATGTATAGACAAACACAAAGGCTAACTTCTAAGAAATTAGGAAAACACCAAGTTGAGATACTGAGAAGAAAAGAAAAGAAGATACAAAAATAAATGGACTAGTGGACCACTGAAACTCATGATCTGATGATAGAATGAGAAGAACTTGCTGAGGTTGGGAAAACAAAGAACTTTTTTTAGCTGACCAAAGGATTGAAGAATTGAGAATATGGTGGAAGCTTATGGTGGACTTTGGACATGACGTATTTGTTAGTGAAAGCTATATAACCTGTAAGCTGTGTCTTATTAGTTGTCACACACTGAGGTGGTGGCCCAACTCTGAGTTGTTACGAATAAAAGCAAGCCTAGTGTTACCCACTGATTCAAAAAATTCTTTAACAAGCACAACCCAAAGCTATGTTGGAGTTACTAGTATCAGCTATGTACAATCAGGTTTGGGACCAGGAGAAGCAGTATAGCCATGGAGATGCTATGCTTATACTCACAAACCCTGCAGTTCAGCACAAGTAATGAGGCTACATAGAGCTCTGCACCAGGCTAGTTATACTGCTCCCAGTAAGGAATTCTCTCAAAGCTTGTATGAACAATTCTGCTGCATTACATTGCTTGTGCTTCCTGAATTGACACTCCTTTAAAACATGTTTTGATAAAAAAAGATCTGCCCTTTTCTATTTCTTTCTTATTAGAAAGATCATCTGAAATTTCTAAATGTTTGTTAAACTCCTTCACTGACTTCATTAATTCTTTGTATTTCAGAGTCCTTCTTTACTAGAGTTTAATGGAGAAGTCCCTAGGAGGTAGAGACCAATATCATTCCAGGCATTTACCATGTGACTGAGACAGAGATATTAAATGGCTTATCTGAAAGCTGTGGTAAAAGTTGAAACAATACCCCAGTCTCTATCTTATTTGCTAGGTCACAGAGTTTCTTAGTAAGAAAAAAAAAAAAAAAAAAAAAAAAGTGATCTATGTATCAGTAAAGCTATTCCTAGACAGCTCCTGATTTCCCTCTTCTGTGGGCGTATTTTAGCCACAAATAAAAATGAACTATCTCACTTCAAAACATTTTTTTTCTGTATCACAAGTTAGGGAACATTGCAAATGGAAAGGCTAAGAGCCGTCTGTGCACCATAATAGGAATTTTCTAGGTCTGAAGCTTATTTTGCTGTGACCACAAGTCACTTTTCCTTTCATTTGAGTAAGACTTTGATAATTCTTTTCACCATTTGTATAAACTTCAGGAATGATTTAAAAAGTTCAAAAAGGTTCAGATAATTGTGCCACCTTTGCTGCTGCTAATTCCAACAGCTGGTGTGGCATAGAGCACTGCAATAACCCTGTGAGCTTATTCACTTCATTGAAAAACGTGTTGTTCCACTAGAAAGGTAAGTGAAAGAAACATCTTTATTTGCCTATAGCTAACTGCACTCAGCAAGGAAAAAAAGAGTTAGGCCTATCACATCAGATCAAAATAGTTGTATAATTATTGACCAGTTAGTCATATTTTTCATGTATAAATTTGTATTTGAAAAAAATTATCTATTGATTTACCTGTTTTCTTTGAAAGGCTGAATACAATGATCACTGCTGAGTTGTAAACCTGTCTTTCAATATGTGACAGGACAAGAAACAGGGAAAACTGAAAATTGAAGGGGTAAAATACTGATGGTCCAATTTTGATTTCACACTACTGGAAAAATCATTTCTTCATTGTAACTGTCTTTCATAGACATTGTTCTAAGTGGGATTCTCATGTTGCTCTGATTATAAACATGGTAATGTTTAAGGAATTTGATCACCAAACACTTAACAACTGAAAGCCATCCTCAGTTGATGAGAGTGGTTTTTAAGAATATAACCCAATATAAACATATAGGTATTGAAATGCCCAATACACTTAGTAGAGAATTATAAGTGCATCTAAGGATGTAAGCACAAGAAGGTGAAAATAGGACATATGCTGTTGTGTGGTTCAGCTCCAAATATTAAACAAACAAAAAAATGTTCCTGAGAAAACCAAATACCAAAAATTCAAAAAAAATAATGTTTTTACAATTTCTGCTTTCAGGCAGAAATAGAAATAGAAGTGTTAGACGCTTCTGGCAGTAATTTGCTTAAAATATTACTAAGTCTGTGAAAAGGTAGCACAATGAGGATTTCACAAGAACAAGTATATTTGTATGACTTACAAGTAGGTTTTGCAGGTGATTTTGTGAATAATTTAGATAACTGATGTTTATTTGACATTTCAACTAAAATGGCATATGTTGAGATATGTCAATGTCTCTGTTAAATACTTGTGTGACAATAAAACTGCCTTTCTCTCATTTCTTTTCCATCTTAGGAAGGGACTGGGTTTACTGCATTGGCAGGATTTTTTGTTTCTTTGTTCACTTGTTCATTTGTTTATTTAGGTATAACTGAGGATGGATAGATTCTGAATTGATATGTTTAACAAACTTACAAAGCGAAATTAAATAAAAAGTTTTTGAGATGAAAATAGCAAATTCCTAACTAATGGAGAAGTGGTGAGGTTTATCACTGAATTCCTCTTCACTGAAAGATTCCCTGCTCTCACAAGATTTCCTTTGCAAAATATTATTTTATAGTTCTGGTGGAAAGCAACCAAACAGAGTGTTATGGGCCACAAGAAGGCATGATATCTTAACCAGGTCAGTCACAGAGGACTTTGAATTGCTCCCTATAGTTAGTTAAGAGCAAGTGGTGGGTTTGTACCTACATAGCTAAGAGAATTCCAATGGTTTTTTTTGCAAATAATTGGAGTCTAAATTTTATATCTAGATCTGTGTCCAAGAGCACAGACCACAGTAATCTCTTGAGAATGTAATGGATAGATAGTTTTTGTTTGTTTTTATTACAATGGTTGGTACAACTCCTCACAGCAAAGGAAACCAAAAGACCACAAGATAGTAAACCAATTTAATAATGCCCTCAGCAGTAGAGATTATTATAGGGAAGATAATATATCTCAAACACTGTTCCATCTTGCAGCAATAGCTAACTGACTCTCCCGTTGATCCAAGGGAGTGATGAAAAGGCTCCAGTAGATACTTGAAATGAAGGAATATAGAGCTTCTTTTTCACCTTTTGATGTCCCACAAGCTTTTTTGTATGTTTCATGTGATAAATAATGTGAAGGTCTTACAACACTTTTGATACAGTAAAGAACAGCAGTCCATACCCATCCATATTTAATTTAAGGGAGAAAAAATGCAAAATTTCAAATCTCTTCTTACAGTCACCTGGGGGAGTCACATAAACACTTGCGTGCAATATATCTAATGTAACAGAAAACTACACAGAACTGTCGGTGCACTTATCCCTTGCTCACAGAAGAAAGTAGTCACCAATTAAAGATTGTGTACTTCTCTATTTATTTAATTATGACCACATACATGTCTATTGATTCTACATTTTGACAGTTGGCTTGTCATTTTTGTTGGTTTCTCTGGTATAGCAGTATTAGAAAAGGAAGACCAGATACAATATCATATTAAAGAATGACTCCACCATCAAATAAGTGTTGATTTAATCTGTTGAGTGTCTTTCACCATAACAGACACTGAGAAATTTCACCTAAGTTTTAAAATTTTCTCAGATAAGTTGCAAACAGATATACAATATTATCAACATTATAAATCATGTTGGTATTACAGGACGTCAGTCTGTTCAACAGAAAGCAGGATCTAATCCAACATAAATACTCTCTTGTACTTTTCACACCAGTAGCTTTTTACATTTTTGTGGAAATGTCTGTTGAAATGAACTTTCCACTAAGAATGATATTTCAGGTATATAAAGGCTGAAGAATGTAGATCTGGAGTAAATTTCATATTAATGTGAAAGGATATACATTTACACTTTTGCTAGTGAAAAGATATAAGCAGTACCAGTTCCAAGTAACTGATACGTGTAGTCTTAGTGTCAGTTTATTCTATCATTATACACACCACCCAGTACTTTGTCGAGGAGAATCATATTATATAACCATAAGTGATTCAAAGTTTGTGTTAGGAATTATTTTTATCACTAGTTTAAAAGAAGATTAATTAAGATATGTAAGTAAAAATTCATAAAATATTTCATTTGTACTAAAGCTCCATTGGAAGGTATAATAATGGAGAATGGACCCCCAGTCAAGTGTTACTTAAGTTCTAGAGAGCTTAATTGGACACAAGTTTCTCTGAGGTTTGTAAAAACTTTGCAGATTGGTAAGCATTACTTATTTATTAATTCACATGATAATTTTGGTATTTCATTATGGTCTTTGTTAATCTTCACCCTTTAAAGGGATACAAATAGAAATTAGAAGATAAGGGTGATAATAATAACAAAACTTGGCAATCTTAAATACAGAAAAAAGATATTTTTTTTTCATTAGGATTCAAAATTTAATATTATAGTTATGTCTTTTATTAACTTTGTTCTCCAGTAATAAGTTGTATTCAATAAAATCTACATATGTTTTGTTATTATTTTTATTCTTATCATTCTAATTAAAAATGAAAAGTAAAATAGAGTAGGTCACGGAGTGTTTGTTCATTCAGCCCTTGAATGGAAGCTATTGTACATAATGTTGGTCCTTTGAGCATTCCAGAGCTGTTTGGTGCAGTTAGAGTAAATGACCCTGACATTATTTCCACACTATTGATGTTTTGCATGGAACTGTAGGCTTTGTGAGAAAATTAAGCAGTGTATAAATGTGCACAGAAGTTTCTTATAGAACAGCTTTAAGCTAAAAAATATCCTTCACAAATGATTTGAAGTCAATCTTTCATGTAGTTTAATCTGCACATCAAGTGTCATGCACCCATATTTTGCCAAGAGATTCACAAATATCATAATTTGTTCTTGGAAGCTTTGTGTTATGTTTGTTAGGTTTTGTTTGTTTGTTTGTTTGTTTGTTTTTGTTTTGCCACTGAAGTCTGGCTTTTGGATTACCTTTAGCTAATGAGCCCTGGCCTGCCTCTGTTATTTGTACCTGAAGACTGAATAAAAATGTTAATATGAAGAATAATAGCTTTGAACAACCGTAGATATTCCCAAATCCTTATTAATGGAAGATGCAGTGACTGAATTTCACCCGCAGAGAACATATTTCAGTAAAAAAAACAAAAACAAAAATTTTTTAAAATGTAAAAGATATACTTATGTTGCTGTTTAAAAAGCATACAAGTTTTGAAATTCTATTAATTTTTGATTACTGCCTTAAATATATGATATTCAGTAATCCATCCTGTATATAATTGTTAATGTTCATGTGGACAAAACATCAACCCCCACTATCTACCTGATGTGTAGAAAGGAGGAAAATGGAAGTCAATATTAATTTCTACTGATAGATTCAGCCAGCTGTGCCATTTGAATTGTATTTTGGATCTAAGGAGGCCATTCCATGGTACTCATGAAACTTCTATGGTTCAGCACTTTCAAAAGTCTCTTTAGAGCTGAAAGGAGTCCTTAAGCTTTACAATCCTGTTAAAGCCCTCATTTTCCACTCAGATTAACCTTTATACTTTGAATCATTAGGGTATTCATCCTCACTTGAAAGCAGAGTGTGGAAGCTATGGAAAGTTAGAGACAGGAGTTCATCGTTTTGAGGCTTGGCTATTTATTTTTTAACATGTGGGGGAGAAATAAACCTCTCTCTTTGAGACCTACAAATAAAAATGCCTCATTCTAAGGAAGAGACATAAACTATCAAATGCAATGAAATGTTTTTGTTAAATAATAAGCAACAGAAGCATAAAGAAATAAATATTTTTCATAGTGGTAAAATATATACAACTATAAACTCATAAATATACTGGAGAATTATAATATGAATTTGTAAATTGTATGCAAATAGCTTGAAACCAGATCTACAAAGACATAAATAAAGCAACAAGACTGAAAGGTTTATATGTTGGCTTGTTTATAGAGTAGCACAAACATTTTTCTTTTTTAATTGGCAATTAATTTTCGGCAGCCATCTAGGTACTTTCATGTCAAATTACTTTCCCTATACTAAACAAGATTAGGCATCCAAGCAGCAAAGCACTTATGTGAAAAGTGAGAAACTGACTGTCAAGTAGATATTTTCCACATATAACCAATTAAAATGTTTCTTTTGTGATGAATGGGTGTTGTAATTCTACATCTCGTATTTCTACTTTGGTCTGCACACCTGCATAACTTCCTCGTTCTTAATTCTGAGGATAGATAAAGGCAATACAGAGTTCTTTTGCTGCTCCTCTTGCTCTTTAACTCCACGACAAATGTAGTGTACAAGCATCTGTTATTGAGGCCTGAGTTATAAATAATATATCCAACATGTAATGCTGCCCATACATATTTTAGTTCAGATGAATACCCACAACACAATGGATGAATGCAAGCTTTTTAGCAGGTCATTGCTTTGATCACTTTTTTCTTTTGCATTGCTTCAATGTTTTTTTCAAGATGTCTCTACATTTAGAAGTAGGGCCACTGACACATAAGGTATAAAGTAATGTATTATTGATACTCTTCAAATGAATGACATAAAAAGAAAAATATTGATTTTTAAGAAGATGTCTCATTTTTCTGATTTCACAGAAGACTGATGCAGGTTCATGTAGCTATCAATATTATTTGAATTAATGCATATTCCTTACTATTGATTGTTTTAACAATGATTGTCATAACTGATTTATGAGCACTTACGCATGTTAAATTTTTAAAAAGGCAAATATCAGATTTGTATATATAGATGGATTGACTTGAACAAACAAGATTGCTAAATGTTAATGACACAATGTTTGATAGAATTTACATTATAATACATTATGTTCAATACTTTGTTTTTAAAGTGCTAGTGAAAACCTGAAAGATTTCTTGGACAAATTCTACTGAAGGACAGATTCTACCACTCCTGTTCATGGTATCTTATTCAACAGTTCATACCTTTGATTTCAGCAGAACTAATCATAAATAAATAAAATAAAGAAAAAAGAGCCAAACTGTAAAAGTCAAAGCTACACTGACTTCAGTAGGCTTTGGATCAGGCCCAATGGATTGTAGAATCTTAGAATCATCTAGGTTGAAAAGACCCTTAAGATGATCTAGTCCAACCATCAACCTGACCTACTGAGTCCCATCACTAAACCATGCCCCTTAGTCTCACATTCATGTCTCTTAAATACCTCCAGGGATGTCGACCCCAACACTTCCCTGGAAAACCCGTTCCAATGCTTGTCCACCCTCTCTGTGAAGAACTTCTTCTTAATGTCCAATCTAAACCTCCTTTGGTGCAACTTCAGACCATTTCCTCATGTCCTATTACTTGTGACCTGAGAATAGAGACCGACACCCTCCTTGCTACACCTCCTTTCAGGTAGTTGTAGAGAGCAATGAGGTCTCCCCTCAGCTTCCATTTTTTCCAGACTAGCAACAACAATTCCCTCAGCTGTTCTTCATAACTCTCGTTTCTACTCTCTTCAATAGCTTTGTTGCTCTTCTCTGCACAATCCTGAGCTCAAGATTACATTGGCCTTCTTGGCCACCTTGGCACACTGCTGGCTCACTGCTGTTAAGCCAGTTGTCCACCAACACCTCCAGATCCTTTTCTGGGCAACTTTCCCAGCCACTCTTCCCCAAGCCTATACTGCTGCATTGGGTTGTTATGACCCAGGTGCAGGACTGATCACTTACTCTTTCTTGTTGAATGTCATGTGATTGGTTGCAGCCCATCAATCTAGCCTATCCAGATCCCTCTGCAAAGCCTTCCTAACCTCAAGCATATGGACAATCCTTCCTAACTTGGTATCATCTATACACTTACTAAAGGTGCACTCAATCCCCCCATCCAGATCATTGATAAACAAAACTGGCCCTAATACTGAGCCCTGGGTGAGTGGTCACTGGCCATCAACTGTATTGAACTCCATTAACTGTGACTATTTGAGCCCAGCCATCC
>VXAA01004000.1:119014-146590 GCA_013399115.1 Anseranas semipalmata | reverse complement strand
AAAGTTGGAGAGGGACTCTGTCAGCTTGTGTAGTGATAGAACAAGGAGTAATGGCTTTAAATTAAAAGAGGGTAGCTTTAGATTAGATATAAGGAGGAAATTCTTTACTCAGAGGGTGGTGAGGCACTGGCACAGGTTGCCCAGAGAAGCTGTGGATGCCCCATCCCTGGAAGTGTTCAAGGCCAGGCTGGATGGGGCTTTGAACAACCTGATCTAGTGGGAGGTGTCCCTGCCCATGGCAGGGGGGTTGGAATTAGATAGTCTTTAAGGTCCCTTCCAACCCAAACCATTCTATGATTCTATGATCTCACAGCCACAACCAGTGAGATGATTTCACAACATGATTTTGAGGCTGAGAAAGCAACTTTTTTTACACCACATTAAGTATTTTGGTGACCACTAGTAAGGTGTCAGCTATGGGGTGGATTGTGCTTCTGTAGCATCCTGCAGTACCCTGAGCCAGTGGGCTGCTGAGGCAGCACCACTAAAGGAAGGTAAGCGAGCCCACCTCAAAACAAGAGTGCCTGAAGAAACGTGACAGATGCAGTGTGATCACAGGAAGGTTTCAGCAGTGCTGCCCATCCCAGGGGTTGGTTTGAGGGCAGGCAGTTGCAAAGCAATTCCAGTGACCGCCTTATGCCAAGTCTGTGGGGTATTAGCAACATCAACAGTGTCATGTTACCTTTTCTAAGACATGCAATGCCAAGTCTTTTCTGGCTTTGCAGCACCTGCCAACGCTGTTTGATCAGTCTTCCCCGGGGACATCATGATTTCCTTGCAGAACAAAATCTGTAAGAGAAAATGCTTGTTGAGTCTTAAAAATGGCCAGCTAATTGCTGATGGGAACCACACAGGGTGTTCGTGTGTTTGTGGAAGGCCTCACTGCATGTTGCCGTGCCTTTACGCACAAGGACAGGATGCCCTGTGAGGCACAGGGACCTGGGAGGCGATCAGTAGTACGAGAAGGTGAAAAAGTGATTGGTGTCAAGGAAGATAAACCCGTAATGGCTGTTAAAGCCAATGGTGTGGGTATAACTGCGCCAGGAGCAGGCAGGCAGCGGACACCCAGGCCGGGCTGCAGTTGTCTCCATTCCTGCTCTTGTCTCCCTGCAGCAGCAGCAGGATGAAGCTAGTGCTTCTGTCTTCATCGGGGGAGCTAGGGCTTGACTTTTTTTTTTTTTTTTTTGTAATTTATCAGCTCTAGGGTTTTTTACATTTTTTTGGTGGTGTGTAGCAGACCCAAAGGACAGAATTTATGATGCTTACACCAGGAGAACAGTAATGCCTGCTTCACTTTAAAATTCAGTTTGATATTTCTGTTAAGGGAGTTTTAATTGTCACAGCTGTTATTACTTCTGATGCATTTTTAAAAGCTAGATGAAGTGTGCTGACACTGGTTAGTGCTTTGTTTTGCCTTTCCACAGAGAACTGGCACTCCACCACCATTTTGATGCCTCATCCTGCGCCTTGTAGGGAAGGTTGCGTATTGTGGCAATAGGTCAGGACAAGCGTGTGCCTGCAGAAATCGTTGATTTTTCTCACTCAAACGCTATTATGCTGCACTTACAGCATGTCTCCAGACAGGGTTCCATGAACCCTCAGGCTGACCCAGCAAAGCTGTTCATAGGTGCGTGGCCCAGAGGACCCCAGAGACGTTTCATCAGACATCAACAAGACAGATGAACAACATGAGAGGAGCAGGGGCATTGCGATGTGCCCAGGCAGAGCTCAGCCATGCCGCTCCTGGGTACAAAAGCTGTGATTTAGAATAACACTGAGCTAAAGCAAACAGTTTTTCTTTTTTTTTCTCTGAAAGACACTTCTCACTCCACTGTCCCTCCTCTCCAACAAATGGTTAAAACCACAACTTTTGTTTGATTAAAGAGGATTAAAGGAGCTACTATTCAGAGATCACCACAAAATATAATGGTGGATTTCACTACTGCCCACACACGAATAGTGTAAAGCATTACTTACAACCTTTGTTGTTAATGAAATGCAGGCAGATAAACTCATTGCCCGTCTCACTGTCCAATGGGAACTCCTCTGCATTAATTGTAGCAGTACTCCCACTCGTTTTCTTCTCTTATGCAAACAATTAATGCCATGAACATGCATTCCTTCTTTAAGCTGTGTGATGCAATTTTCAATGTCACTGCATACAGTTAGGATCTTAATTCCTTAATTAAGTTCTGATGTCGTCAATTTTGAAAAATGTGGGTTCTCACTCAGAAATGAATAGACTACTGCAATGACTCACTGATGGCACTTTACGAGTGTTTGCGAATTCTTCCTTCCTCCCTACACGCTTCAGTAGAAGGCATGGTGGAAGTGGAGAAAAGGACCTAACAAACAATGGTCTTAAAAGGAGAAATGTTATGGAGAAATCCAGTAAGAAGTAAATATTCATGTAAATGGGAGGAAAACAAAATAGCTGTGAAAAAAGAGGAGGGAAGGATCCAATTAACCAAAGCTATCGTATACAGAACTAATCAGAACTATTTTAATAGCACCTACTGAAGGAATTAGAAAAGCAAAGAGGTGGCAAGGAGAAGTACAGGCAGCAAGCAAGAAAAACATAATTCCCCAGACAGACTATTCCCCAGTCATGTCGGACTGAGGAAAAGTGATGGGGAGGATGACATGAAGGCAGGGAAGGCTGCCCTCCTGGGGAAAGAAAGCCCACGCTTTGATCTTTTTTGTAGATTCATTGTTTTTTAACACAGTTTCATGTGCCATTTCACACAGAAATATGATGTTCATAATTCAGCCTTTTTTTTTTTTTCTTTCTGCTGTTCATGGTCCTGACTGAGCTGAGATTGCTTTAAATTTCTCTGTAGCAACTTCCACCAAATATATACGTTACTTTTATTATTATTTAAAAGGTGAATTCTTGACTGTTTAATGAAGAATTGGACCAAGACAATCCCTGATATTTTTTGAATGGCTCATGACTGCACAGAGTTTTTCAACTGGTAGCACAGGAACCCAGTTTGACTCATTTGGTGACCATTTCTGGTACAAAATAAGTCTGCCAGAGCTAATTCATTTTTCACAGTGGTGAAAATGTAAATATTCTTCTCTTGGCATACTCAGAGAGTGAGAAAAAGGATACAGGGGAAGTACTGGAATGAAGAGAAAAAAGAACTCAAGAATGAAGTCCAAAGAGATGTGGCTTCAGCCAGTGAAAAATAAAGAGTAATATACCCCAGGGGAGCCCAGGGGATAGAGCAATGAGGAACAGACCACATCAGTTTGTGAAAAGCAAACAGGAACAACAGATTCGCATTGCGACTGGTGGCTTTCACAATGCTACAACAAGTTAGGAGATGCCAAAGAGTCAATTGGTTTAAATGTTTTGCATGAGATTCTAGAGTTTGATGCAGCATTTCATGAAACCTTGCCAAAAGAGCTGATTTGCATGAAGATAAAATATCTTAAGCAAAGGTCCAGAGTACAAATTCACCTTCTAATGTATGGTAAGAGGTGTCGGAAGTTTTGGTGCCTTGGGAGCAGACCCATTTTGCCCTCTGGCTTTGACAGTAGACCAGCAGGGAATTTATCTGCTAGGGGGACTGTATCTGGGACCTTTGCAGTTCCTTGCTCATTGCCAGAAGGCATACAAGAAACTCTGGCGGCTGGGTGGGTGCAGCAGTAGGAGATGTCAGCAGACCCCAAAGACATTGTGCACTTTGACATCCTCACTGAATTTCATACCAGGAAAATCCACTATTATCACTTAGTTTGATCTTCACAACTCTGGACGAAAATACTCATCTAATAATTTTTGCATCAAGACCATATTTCTTTTCTCAGCAGAAAATGCCTTACAGAAAGAAATCCAGGCTTGATTTAAAGCTCTGGCATGGAGCTCTGCAGGTTTAATTTCCTTTTTCTAGAAAGCAGCCCCATAAGTACTCTAATCCCAAATCTGTAGTATGGCAGGATAATTTCTGCACTCACTACACTGCAAGATGACACTGGGCCTTTGGAAAAGAAAGTGCAGGTTGTCTGTGGTCTCACCATGGTGAACAGCACGCAGATCTGTCAGGTGTTAACCTGGAGCATTTAATTGTGCTCCTGTGCGGGACTGGAGTAAACCTAGGCACAGCCTCGAGCCCCAGTAGGAAAATAATGATACTTCAGGCTTCTTATTGCAATAAAGTAAAATAATAAATAATGGAATATTAAAATCATGTAGCAGGCACTGTTACGTTAGCAGGTTTAATAACTTTCCTGAGATATTACTTTGTTGTAATTGGTAAAATGACCATGACCACTTCAGCAACGTGGTTGACTACTGTGTTGGTGAGATATAACTATTGCAGTGCACATTTACTGCCACCATGGGCTCACAGATAATAAACATAATTACCTCTACAGTACCCGACGGTGCTGCTCTTCACATAAATTATTTTGCAATAGCGTGACCTACCCTCATGTGGTGTGCTGTGCCTCTACTGTATGTCATGATCCCATTTCAGCACAGTATTAGCTGCGCTGTAGCAAAGCCGTGGAACTGTTGATGCATCTCCAAGAAGATTTCAGCCATTTATTGAGTTCCAAAAAAAGAAAGACTCATTTCTTACTGGAGCTTCAAGAAGCTCCTCAGGGTTTTGTCTTGGTAACGTTGTGTAATGCTTTTCCCTATACTGCATTGCATAGGCATGCTTATAGAATCTGATTTGCACTTCTAGATTTACACATATATCTGATTTACACTTCCACCCCCTCTCCTGGGACAGTCTAGAGAGCTTTGCAAGATAGATAGACGGAAGAGTATGTCAAAGGCTGCACTTTTCTGTCCAAAGCTTCTCCAATGTTTAACACCCTTCAGCAAAAGTCCTGAATCTGGCTGCATTTGAGGCAGTAAACTTAGTTCTTTGAGATGACACGAGTCCCTGGAGAAACAGCACTGCATCAAGTACACTCACCTGGAAACTGAAGAGCACAGTCTTGCACACAATTCATAATGCCAGGAAGTGGTTAAGCAAATGTCAGGTTAGCTGCTGTCTGGGAGCACAGCTGCTTTTGGGAGAGTCCTTTCCTCCCTGCTGCAGACCCTTCTTCCCCTAGTCGCACTGGCAACATCATTTTCTAGAGCTGAGATGGAGGTGAACACCTATATTAAATCTGGGGCTAAGCTCCTATTTCTAGCAGCTCGATGCCTTATTTCTGACAAATGGCACATCTGACTCTTTATACAACAAATCTTTGGATGTGGCGGCGCTCTTGCCTTGCTCATTCTCTCTGAGGGGCTGATCCATCTTCTCTGTTTGGTCTCCAGCCTGACCACCACCTATTTCCCAGCAGCACCACTGGGTGTGCACCAGGCCTTGCCTGACAGTGGTATGAAACACAGGGAAAAAGGGGTTGATCCAGATGACCTCCAGAGGTCTCTTCCAACATAAACCATGCTGTGATGCTGCGATTCTGTGAAATCTTGTCTTCCATGCCAGGAGGTTGATTACATTCCCAAAGTGCTGCTGCAAGGCATCTTGGTTGGATAAGACTAGGAAGGTTTGCACGTAATCTGTGCTATGCTTCACCAGGCACCAACTTGGTGCAGTATACAGCCTTGTCTAGGGAGAACAGACATCGCGCTTACCCTTGAAGGACTCCTTAGAAGAGTCCTTTGCTTCAGACTGCCTGGTAGTCATCACAGGACACATTCTCAGTTTGTGCTTCTCTAGTATATTAAATTCTTTGTACTCTTCCTCTTATTTCTTGTGGGGTTTTATACACTTGATTTTTGCTTTGTGAGTCTTTTAACATTATTATTAAATGTACAACACTTCTCAGACAGCTGCAAAAAGGAAATCTCCATGGGCATAAAAAGCCCAGGCCTGTTCAGTTCAGCCTGTGAAATGGCTGTCTGTGTGTTCCTTTGAGTGGTCTGTCTTTATTGTTTAAATTGATAAGCGAAATCCTAGTTCTTCCGAAATTATGCAGGTGTGAAATTATGCATGAGCTATAGAACAAGAGAAACAAGACAAATAAAAGCAGAGTGGGAAGAAGTAGTGGTTTACTATGCAGGGAAATAAATGGCATTTTAAATTGTCAGAAAAGCTGTGAGATATTTATTTGATTTTCCTTTGCACCGGCATAAGCAAATACATATTCTCTTCAGATATGTTCAGCTGCAGTGGGCTTGTGGTGGGGTCACATCTTTTCTGCATTTCATAATGACAGGAAAATTAAAAAATAAACCTGAAGACAACCTCAGAAATCAAAGCATCCTGAGGGAGACAGAACATCATTATAATACTGAAATGTGAAATTTGTGCTATAGTAATTTAGTAGATTGTGTCTGACAAAAGACTCAGATATTGATCTCTGTCCTTCCTTCGAAGTTCTGGTCACCAAATATACCTACTGTCACAAGAGTCACAGAATTTAACTTATAAGTCTGACAGGAAAATGAAATTGAAGTTTGCCACAAAGTTATAACTGTGATAGCAGGGATCTGCCTGTGTACACTCTCAGTGCACTTAGTCATTCATTCCCTGGCGCGCCCGGGAGCTCCCCAGCCAGTTTCTGCATAGCTGAGACACAGGACTGGTTGATGGGCAACAAAGTGCTTGGCTGAACTCCTACAGGCTTCACTGTGAAGTAATTGACCAGTTTTGACAGCTGCTCTTCAGAGGGAGATTTTGAGCAGCCGTGGAGACTACCCCTGGGGAGCTGCTGCTGCACATAGACCAATTGATAGGCATCACTGGCTTGCCTGGGTGTGTTGAGTAATGTCCAGGGTGGAAACTCAGGCCTTCCCTGAGACTCCCTGAGGCCATTCCTGAGGCAGAATCAACCAAACTGTACATAAACAGGCTACCCATGTGGGCAGTAGAAACTGTTTCTGCAGATGAAGAAATGGTCACATAGGAGAGTTTTTTGTACATATTTAAGACAGAAAAGGCTTTTGCATAGCTGAAGAAAATCAGTACCAATTGATCTTGCTTGTGTGGGAGTGATCATGAAGGACCATAGCCCATCTGGATAGAAAAAGTCCCCATGACAACAGTTTGGGGTGTCTCACCTGATCCAGCTGAAGATGCTGCTGCAGTGACCCTTGCAGACCCCAATGCCAACCAGACAGCAGCTGACCATCCTGTGTGAGAGATTCAATTTCCCTTGTGAGTCTTATCCTGTGTGAAGATCTCAATAGATCAGTTTATTTAATAAATGTTCTCTCTGTGAGTGTGTGCACCACTATGGCAGAAGTCTTATCTTCACATGTAGAAAACTAATAAAGTCTTTACGGTGGAGCCCTAAAAATAACTGGTGTCTTTCAGAGATGCAATAATCATCTTAAAATAATTAATTTCAAAAGCCTTAGTAAATAACAGAGGATACTTTCCTTCCTCGCAGGTTAAGTGATCCTCTAGGGTTTTACAGCAGAGATAGAGTTCCCTAGTAAGTCTAATTATTATTTCTATAATTTCGTCTCATTTCAAACTTCATAGTATTCATCCAGTAATGACAAATACCCTGTTATAAGAAACTTCTTAGGTTTTGTCTTGCTGTTAAAAAGTATAGACCCGGCTTACAGTTTACATGAGCTGAAATGTATTCTACCTCTTCACACAGAAATCTTGAAATGTCTACCACAACAGCAAGTAGGCTTCAATAAATTTTACCCTGTAAAAGGGCAGTGTTTGGAAACACAGTGAGTGAGCATGCAGTGAGCATTTCAATGTTGCATGTTACCAGGTTTTACTTGCATTGTGAAGTCTATGAAAAGCCTTTGCTTGACAAAATGATATGGTTATACCATTAAACAAAAAATCCTGTTGATGATGGCATAAAATATGAGAGAATCACTTAGTTGCTTAGGGTCATTCAGTTTACAGATTTGGTTCAAGCTATGCATGCTGGAGGTGTCTTTTTTTTAAAAATAAAACAAAACAAAACAAAACAAAAAACAGTTATGATGAGGTTTAAGTCTTTAAGCTGTAACAGCCCTAAAAACTTCACAAAGAAGTTACATCCCCAGCTGGGATGGGATAAAAGAAATGGTGGGATAGCTGCCAGAGAAGCTAGGATGACTGTTGCTGTTCAATAAGAAGCTTCCCAGCAAATGGTTCCCGAAAGCTCCTGATAAGGGGGATGAACTAACAGTGAGAGATACCCAGCAGTGGGATTGGGAGGCAGGGCTATGGAGGTTGTGTGGTGAAAAAAGAGATCCCATAGCCAAGTTCTATTCCCTCACCTTTTCACAGCACATGAAGTCATCATTCACCTGTAAGATGGAGAAAGAATGTAATGTCAGGCTCAATGAGAAGATTACGAAACAGGATTGAAAGCCCATATAGACTGGGTTGGAAAGAGGGAATTTCAGAGGCTGCTGCAAGAAATCATTCCCCCATGGTATCTCTGGTCTATCTTACAGATTATATATCCACAGGTCCTCTCCTTGCTCTGTGTTATTTCCTACCCTTCTTTCCAGACACCATTCTCAAAGGGCACTTGAAAGTTTATCACCTCTCTGGCAGAAGATAAGCTAGAGGTCCAATCATAAGATCATGTCCAACGGTTTAGTCCTACTGCAGAACCTAGGGTGGTGATTCTTCAGTGCCCTTGGGGAGAAGGGTGGAGGGCAGAAGTTTCTGGAATGCTTTGGGGCAGTACAGTGAGAGGGGGAAATAGGGCCACTGGTTTCACCAGGCAAGCAGGCATGGGTAGAAAAAGTAAGATGATAACAGCGTGACTCACAACTAGCTTGGACAACTATCTCTGTCAAAACATCTGGTGGCTCTGGGACCAGAATGGAATCTTTTTTTATTTTCCTTCTGCTATGAGTTATATAGTATATCCAGAGATCTAAAATGCAGGTGGAAAAAACTGGTGAGAGCTATGGGCCAATTAAAGTCAGCAATGGAGATAGCATTGACTTGTGGAATTCATCTCCATGAGTACAAACACTAAGTCATGCGTGGCTTCCACAGCTAATATAGATGTCACCAGAAAGGATGAGAAAACATACTTCTTATCATCTTTTATTTGATCTGGTTCTTCTAAGAGAGTTTGTTGGTGTAGTCTGATTTCATCTACAACAAGAAATCCCGTAAGTGCAGACAAAAACCTGGCTTAGCATTTGGGAGACCTCTGAGAATGTATATAATCTTGTTCCTAAGGGTTCCTATTGATGCAGTATATTTTTCAATTTACAAAAAACAAACAAACAAACAAAACAACAAAATCCTCTAAAAAGCATTGTTCTCTCTTTGAAAGAACAGCAGTGACGTAAAGCCAGTGAAAATCCTTCCTAGCTAGGATACAGCTCTCAGAAATTTGTGTTTTATTGTTATCCATGGTAGTCAATTCTTAGGTTATTTCTCTAGTGATGACTAACAGTAGTCACAGAGTTGATTCTGAAAAGGACAAATTTGCAGATGCGGTGTTCATATATAATAGATAAAATGAGTTTGTGTGAAAATACTACAGTCGATATTAGCAGTTGTGCTACAAATATCAATTGTTTTGGATTATTTCTGTTTTAGTAGCAATAAACATTGACATTCTGTGCTAATGTCTTGAATATCACCAGATGTAAAAATGCTAAAGGAAGAGGTATATTGATTTTAAAAATACACAATATTAGAGGTCTTAATTTAGAAGCAGAAGGAAAAAAAAAAAAAAAGGAGAGAGAGAGAGAGAGAACTAGCATGGAATCAACTGTGAAAATTTTCCTATATGTTAAGTTTGCATGATTTTAATGTAGGGCCAGTCTTAACAGACATGAAGAAGCTTTACAGACTTTTCTGGGGAAAAAAATCCTGTACAGCTGTGCTGCCATTTCCACTCCTGAGGAGAGGAACTGGAGACTCATCCCTTTGTTAATCCAGGGTATCTGCAGTTTCTGTGGAGAGTCTATCAGGAATTTCAGTGCACTTTGATGTCTTTGGGAAAGGGCTCACAGAAGCATTCAAAGCTTTCTTAAGTTTTTCCCTAAAGTTATGGGTTTGCTCTCAGCTTTCTGCTGTTTTTCCCACAGCTTCTTGTGGCTTGGTAAGAAATACAAGATTGGTTACCAACTCATCCTTATATTTACAGGGTCACCATTGCATTTCAGCTGTGTCAAAGGCCTTCTCACTAGAGACTGATCAAATAGCTGGTGTCTGTAATATTATGTCAAAATGAAATGCTATTATTTATCCAAACAGGGTACACCACTTTACCCAGCTCCCTAAATTCTCTTCCTATCTTAATCTGATGAGCTCAAACATTGTGGGTGATCAGTGAGTCCTGGTGTCATGTTCGTCTAAAAGCTTTTAGTAGTGGGCACCGTTTTTGCTTCCTCTGCTATGTTTCAGTGAGTTATGATGATTTGTCAGGTGATGGGAGAACATATACATCGCTAAGAACATCTGGGACCTACATTTCCAAGGTGGCTCACCCTTCTCACACGTGCACACAGAAGTCTGTGTGTTTGGGCTCGTGTGAGCAAAATATGCACAGGAACACAGCATTGGAAAAGCCACCCACAAAAGACATAGTTATGAGCAGTCACTGAGCAGATTAACCAGCAGGGCCAGAGCTGGAAGGGTGAGGAAAGGACCCAGTGGCACCACAGGTTTCTGGCAACTAAGGAAGAGAATAGGATGTATGAGTTTTCCTATCCTTGGTTTGCAGCTTGGCAGTCATCCTTGCAGCTTTAAAATCTATGTGTTTTTTTTTTGAAGCATTGTGGTGCTAAGGATGTTTGCCATCTATCAGATGCCTCGCACTAACAGTTATACCCTGGGTAGTTAGATGAATAAAATGATGAAAACTCTGGGGCCAGCGGAGCAGGACTGCACCAGAATTAGATGGAAATGCAGAAAGAAAGTATGGAGTTTAGGTACATTAATGGCTAACCAGGCCACAGAGAGGTGCTTCTTTTGGCTCTGGAGACTGCTCTGTTCTGTCTCATGTTTGATGGCCACTCTTACAACCTTAAGTTTGCACAAATTCAATAAAGACCCAGCCCAGTGCGTCCTAGGATTTGCAACTATGAGACAAATTCAAATTTCTGCATCAAATTAGACAGAAGTGATATGAACTCAGTTCTCTGACATGCCTTAGGCAGTACACACCTTCTACATTGCTAGACTGCCTTTAGCCTCTGAATTTCTCTACAAGTGGGGATTTCCCTCCTTGATGTTAGTTCAGGGTCTTCCATGTTTCATATTGAGTGAACATAAATGGAGAGCCATCAGTTTGCCAATAAGGAAAACCTGATTTGAAATGAGATAATCAGTGCCAGTCTTGGCTGTAGAGACTGTGAAATAGTAGAGCTGGGGAGTGGCCCCTGATAGCTGGAGGAAGTCAAAATGTCTCCTGTCTTCCAAAAAGGCAGTTCAGGGGACTATGGGCTGGTGTGCCTCACTTCAATCTGTGGGAAAACCACTGAAGAAAAGACGGTGATTGGGAGCAGTCAACATAGCTATCAAGGGTAAATCAAGCCTAACCAACTTGTTTTCCATGTTAATATGACTGGATTTTTGGACGAGAGGAAAACAGTGGATGGCATTTATTTATCTTGACTTTACAAGACTTCTGACATCGTTTTTTTGCAGTATTCTTCTATCCTTGTTAGGATGTTATGGCATGAATGGGTGGACAAGGAGATGGGTAAAGAATTGGCTGGATGGTCAGGCTTAGACGAAGATAGTGGCTGATGAGATGCCTTTGCCTGGAGAGTGCTAGCAAGGGGAGTGCCACAGGGTTTGTCATGGGGCTTGTCTAATTTAATTAATCTTCATCAATAGCCTGGAGGACTACAGGGATTGCATAAGGTGACTAACAGTCAATATGCATAAGGGCAGGGCTTCTATCCAGAGGGACACAGACAAACTGGAGGAATAGGCTGATGGGAATCTCATGGTATTCATCAAGAACAAATACCAGTCTCCAGGGAAGGAAAAGCCCCCTGCATTTTACAGGCTAGCAATTGACGGCCTAGGGAGCAGCTCTACAGAAAATGCCCTGGGGTCCTGGTGGGGACCAAGTAGGATGTGAGCCAGCTGTGAGCCAGCTGCGAGTCCTGGCAGCAATGATGGCCAACAGCAACCTGGGCTGTAAGAACTTGGGCAAAGCCATGGATTGAGGGGGATAGTCACCCCCTCAACTCAGTTGGATCACATCTGGATTACTGAATCCAGTGTTTGGTCCCCCAGCACAAGACAGACTGAGAAACTGGACTGAACTCAGGGAAGGCCACTTAGCCACCACTGAGCATGGTGGAGGCTTGAGCACTTGACCTGTAAGGACGGTCTGAAGGAGTTGGACTTGTTCAGCCTGGAGCAGAGATGGCTTCAGGGGGACCTAACAGCAGCCCTCACCGCCCACAGGGAGGACACCGAGGAGACAGAGCCAGGCTCTCCAAAGTAGAGTTGGGCGGGAGGACAAGAATCAGTGACATAAACTGAACAGCTCAGCCTGCTTAAAAGGAAGCACTTTTTCCCCGTGAGGGCAGTCAGGCAGTGGCACAGGCTGCCCACAGAGGTTGTGCAGTCTCCATCCTTGGGGGTTTTCAAGACCTGACTGGATGAAAGCCTGAGCAGCCTGGTCTGAATTCAATGTTGATCTCTTTTTGAGCAAGAGTTTGGACTAGAGAGCTCCTGAGGTGCCTTCCAGCCTGAGTTATTCTGTGGTCCTATGAGAACAGTGGTCAACTTCTACATGGCTGCTGTCTGTCTCCTAGGAACCCTTTTCTCACTGCTTCACTTACCAACCTTTTTTCCTTATATCCCCTTTACCATAAACCTGTGTTGCACTGTTGTGCCCATTTGGGTACTCAGAATTATAACAGCTTGATAGAGCACTTGCAGAATATGAGAGTGGTTAAGGTTGAACTGGAACCTGAGTTTTATCAATACAGAGAAGGTCTCTGCTGTTGTTCTTGTTATTATTATTATTATTATTATTATCATCATCATCATCATCATCATCATCATCATCATCATCATCATTATTCACTGTGAGGATGTACATAGAATTTTATAGAGCTTGATGTTCATACAAATACATTTACCTGTGGGAGGGAAATGACTCATCTCTGGATTTTGAAAATGGAAGTGATGAGTGGATTGTTTTTTGGAGATAGGCATTTACACCATCTGCAATGCTGTCATGTTATCTGTGAACAGATCCAAAATGCAGTCAGAACAACACTGCAAAATAGACTTATGTGAGAAATTCCATTGACCACACTGTGGGAATCTTACCAATAGCAGTGAGAAATGCAGTTTATATGAAAAATAAAGAAGCCTGGTACTGAGAGCCTTCTACCTGTTCCTAGCAGTTAGAGACTGGGTTTAGACCGGAAAACTGAGGCTTTGTCTTCCCTGACATTCTTGCTGGCATTAATGCATGTAACTATTCAAACTTCATTCCGCCTTGCAAAATACTTGACATCAGTTGCACCTCCATCAATGTATTTGTTCCATAGTTTAATTACCCACTGTAGGGAATGGATTTTATCAATTTTCATTGTGTCAGCTTTAGGGTCTTTTTTTTTTTTTTTTTTTTTTTTTTCATATCCCCTTGTTCTTGCACTACTAGAGAGAGGAAACAGAAATTCCCCATCTACCTTATCTGTCAATTTCCTTTATTTGGTATGGTTATTTCTCATCTCCTCTTATTAATTTCCTTTCTAAAGGAAACAATTCGACTCCTTTCAATCTCCCTTTAAATGTTTTTCTGTGTTCCTAATAATTATGCCCTTCTCTTGAGCCCTCTATAATTCTGTGCAAATTTTTCTCAAAAAAATGGTGGCTGGTATTGTAGAACTAGCAAAATGATTGCATTATTTTTGTTGTATTATTCCCTAGCCCATTTTTTATGCAGTCTGACATCTCATTTGCTTTTTTTTTCATCACTGTAATGCATTAAATAGAGGTTCCAGTGATCTATCGGTAATGATAAGCAGCTCCTTTTCCCCAGGTGATAAACCCGACAGACTTCTAATTCAGCTGTTGAAGCAAAAGCACTTGTGTGGGTTTTTTTGTACTTATCAACCTTACATTTCACATGTCTGTATATTCTGAAGTTCTTTCCCCCGTTTTCATGTTCTGAATAGCCTAAATAACTTTATCAGCTTTTGAATTTCATGGACAGATTCTGTAAGCAGAATTCTGCCAGTTCTTTTGTGTCATTCTTGTTCTGTGATAATGTGGTTTTTCTCATGCATAGTGAGACTTTAATTTTGGTTTTCTTTTGCTGGGAATGTTATCTTCCTCCTAAAGTGAGTAGACCTACCAATTTCCTCCAGTTCCTATTTTCCACAAATTCACCCACAAATAATACAACTCACAGACAAAGAAAGGAACAAAGAAAGGGAACTAAATGGATTTCCAGCTAAGTCCTCTGCATTTTAAGGTTACCATGTAGCAGACATTAATTCAAGAGTTGTCTATAAAAGCATCTGTTCTCCATTCCTTCTCCACAAAGACCAAATTTAAGTTTGTAAAGATTTTCTACATTTGGAATTTTAATTTTAGTACAAATAAAAATTCTGAAAAACACTAAGATACAAAACAGCCCTGTTCAAAGGCTCTGGTTTAACAGTGCAAAGTGAGCCCAAGCTATAACTCAGGTGAAGGCCTCACACAAAGACCTTTAGAGGACTGTGGTGCTTTGATTTCAAACTGGCTGCCTGAAAGATGTGGACTGGCAAACTCTATGGGTGACACTTATATGTTGCTATTAGGAGAACTTGCAGTATGGACAAGGGTTTCCACCACTCAAGGGCCATTGACCTTCATTGTCTTTCCACACTTTCCCCAATTTGTCCATAATAAGTAGACATTTTTACCAGAATTTATTAGGAAAAAGTATTTACATTGCTTGAGCATACTGCTCCTCCAAGAAACATGAGATTGCCCATGAGATCTCAGTGGTACTCTTAGGCAAAGAAAATGACAGAGTGTACTAATTCGAAGAACTAATTCAAATACAGGTCATAAATTCATTTTATGATAAAGATACATTGTAGATCAGCTAGAAGTCACATCTTTAGCAATTTAGGAACATTTCTAGGTGCTTGACAGGCCTGTCTGGCATTTCTGAGAATGAGGTTAAATGACACAAGCCAACCCACATTTCTATAGCTCCTTTAAGAACCCCTGTTGGGTTTACATGGAAAGGTTTTGGTAGCGGGAATTTGCAAGGGTGGCCTCTGTGAGCAGAGCCCAGGAGCTGCCCCAGGTCAGACAAGAGCCAGCTGCAGCCGGCTCCAAAAGGGACCCGCCGCTGGCCAGAGCCCAGCCAGGGAGCGACGCTGGTTGGGCCTCTGGGAGAGCAGATTGAAGGAAGGGAAAATCTGCTGGGCAACAGCAGCTGGGAGAGAGGGGTGAGACATGAGAGAGAAACAGCCCTGCAGGCACCCAGGTCAGTGCAGAAGGAGGGCAGGAGGGGCTCCAGGCGCCGCAGCACAAGTTCCCCTGCGGCCCGTGGAGAGGCCCATGGTGGAGCAGGCCGTCCCCCTGCAGCCCATGGGTACCCCACGGAGCAGATCTCCACGCTGCAGCCATGGAGGAGCCCCCATGGAGCAGGTGGATGTGGCCTGGAGGAGGCTGCGGCCCATGGGAAGCCCCCGCAGGAGCAGGCCCCGGGCCGGAGCTGCAGCCCGTGGAGAGGAGCCCAGGCAGGAGCAGGAGGCCTGGCGGGAGCTGCCGCCCGTGGGGGAGCCGTGCTGGAGCAGTTTGGTGCTGAGGGATGGGCCCCGTGGTACGGACCCATATGGGAGCAGTTGCTGAAGAGCTGCAGCCTGTGGGAAGCCCACGCAGGATCTGCTCAGGAAGGACGGCATCCCGTGGGAGGGACCCCACGTGGAGCAGAGGCAGAGAGTGACCGTGAAGGAGCAGCAGAGACGCAGCGTCATGGACTGACCACAGCCCCTGTTTCCCATTCCCCTGTGCAGCTCGGGCGGAGGAGGGAGAAGAATCAGGGATGAAGGAATGAAGTTGAGTCTGGGAAGAAGGAGGGGTGGGGGAAAGGTGGTTTTAATTTTGTCTTTTTTTTTTTTTTTTCTCACTATCCTACTCTATGTCAAAGTGTCAATAAATCAAATTAATCTTCCCCAAGTTGGGTCTGTTTTGCCTGTGACAGTAACTGGTAAGCAATATCTCTTTCCTTATTTTGTCCCTTGAACTTTTTTCATCTCATTTTCTTCCCCTGCTCTATTGAGGTAGGGAGTGAGAGAGCTCCCAGGTGGGACCTGGCAGCTGGCTAAGGTCAAACCCACCACAGACACGTACTTGCCCGTAAGAGAATACTTTTTACAATATGTATGGTTTCCAGCTCACTCAGTACAATGATTATATTCAAATGCAAAACCACCTTGCATAAACTCTTCCACAACAGGGGTAATCCTCCATATATTTCATATCCTGCATATCAAAACATTTAGCATATCCACAATCTATAACATATCCATTGCAATCCTCCATACTTTACATGTGAGCACCCTGGTGTTTCCTATCACAGGCCTTTGTGTAGAGACATTATAAAAAGTTTCTAGACATGAATATCCTGCAGAAGGTAGGAGGGCTTTATCTTTTGATATGGCTGGTGTCGTACACAGCTGTGCAACTATTTCTATTTCAAAGTTGTGTCTGTCCCTGAAGTTGCCAACCCACACCAATGGCATAAGCAGGGGGACTGGGTGGCCCTGAAGGTCCACTCATAGGTCTGAAAGAAGCCTAACTTTTAAGGCTCCTGGATATGACTGTCTTAATGCAAAATGGTGGACAGACTTTTATTTAGCTTCTCAGGCAGATGAATTCCTGCTGAAATTGGCTGCTACTGTCTGACCTGCTGATACAGAGATGTGTCTGACCTGCTGATACTCTGTTTAGGATTTTTAACACCTTCTAGAAGTACCTTTATTTTATTTTTTACCATGGGCAGGCTGTTTGGAAGCTCCAGACGCTGAACTTGTCAGGGAGTGAGGAAAGCTAACTGAAGAAGTGAAAGTAGAGAATTGAAAGTGCCTGTTCTTTCTGCTCATTTGCGCAGACTAGCTGACAGAGTAGAAAGTATATTTTCAATACCAGATACTAAAACCTGAGCACAGAGACTTGACCTGCTGATAAGGAACAGAAGCTCCACCTCTTCTGCCTTACAATGATATGAACCAGCAACACAGGATCCAAATATTTAGAAGTCCTGACTTCCTCCGTTGCCCTTTTTCACTCATACTCGTTTGTTCAGAGCCCCTTGAAAGACAGAAAGCAGCCTGGCAGAATCAATTTTCTGCCAAGAGAATCTGACATTAGATTAGACCAGCTACATAGAAGAGTGGAAAAGCAGAGGAAATCAAATCACAGAGATGTGTCTGAGAAAGAGGCAATGTATGGTGTGAAGTGTAGACAGCTAACAGAACAGAAAGGGCACTCAGACTGAAAACAAAACCTGTAAGGCACATAGAACCTGTGACTGCTGCTGAAGCAGCTATGTTACACTGGTACTGAAATAAAGAGAGAGAGAGAAAAGCAATAAAACAGCCAAGGCTGATGGCAGTAAGCAGTGAACAGGAAAATCACTTGCTGTTCTATAAGCTGATGAGGAAAAACTGAAAGCAAGGCCAGGGAAAGAAGGAAGGAGTTTAGATTAATTTCCTAGAAAATATATCTTTCTAAACGAAATGTTAACAGTGGAGAAGGTATATGAACTACCCTGCAATGGCTGTTCATATTGAAAAACCTGGTGTGTAGATTTTACTTTGTTGTCATTGGAAAATATATATATATATTTTTTCCATTTTGCATGCATTGCATGAATTAGATTTAGCTTCTGAGCCATGGAAAGTAGAAACCTTTTTAATACCATAGATGATCTGAGAGGAACAAGCCTCCTGCCATGCTGAATAACAAGCAGCAGACTAGTAGAATGTATGACTACAACAGGGATAAAATCTTGAGATAATTGACAAGTTTTCCATATAGGACTTATTTGCCTCTCCTTCCACACTATGTATACTTATCCTCTGGAGGAACTTTAAAACCATAGCAAAGTTCAATTATTTTTCACTTAACACCACACATTTTATAGAGATCTATTTTGTTACATAGAGACATCTCTCACTACCTCTTTCCTCACTATCAGGAATAATTTATCCTTCTATACTAGAGCCCAGAAGACATTCTGACTGTGCTGGAAGGTATTTGGGGATATTTAAAGTAGAGATGACTTTAGCTAACGAAGAATGTAGAAGCTCTACACAATTTTCCTATTTGGAGGAGAAATCTGGCTTTAGATCTGTACATACTAGGTTTCCAGCATGCCTACACTTATGACCATCTGTTGGGTGGCACTGTGCCCATTCTCAGACACATAATACAAATTTCAATGAGGAACAGGCACCAGTCAAAGTGGAACTGACACGGATAGCCTTCAAGTCTGAAGATAGCCCTTAGAGCGAGCTGCGTCAATTAGCATTATAAACCTCTGCATGATGGTACTTCTGTGATCAGTCAAGACTTTTCCACATGTCAGAGGCAGAGGCTGACAGAAGTTACTGGGAGCAGTAGTGGGCACCTCCCTCCAATGCCTTCTGATGACGCCTTCTGAGCTAGTTTCTCTCTGGTGCCCCGCTATGCCTGGTTTTCCCTTTAATACCTTGTAAACAGCAGGGAAATCAGTAAAAATTCTGTTTTGCTGGAAGTAAGAAAGCTGCAGCTCACTTTGTTGTTAACTCTGTTCTTGAGCTTCTTCTGAGTTCCTCTTAAGACTCCCTATCAGACAAGCAATCTTTGAAAATGCTTCCAGCATGGTTGAGAAGATACTGTTTCCTACATATGGAAAGACAACCTGATTCCCTAAAACTTGGAAAGAAGACCTAGTGAGTCATGCTTTAGGAATCTTTTGAGTTGGCTACCAGGGACAGAGCTGCCTCCTACATACCTCACATGCAGGAGACATGAGTTGCACACTTGGGAGGTTTCCAGGCTGAGGATTCACTGAGAAGGAAATGCCAGTTGACCAGACCCCAAGGTTACTCCAGATTAAAGTACGTGGATTGTTTTGAAAATGGCAAACTTCATGTTGTGGAATGGACATTGTAAGACAGAGGTCCAGCTGATGTAAATTACGGTAGCTGAGAATCCATCTTTTCTCTAGTAATTAAGCATTATTGATTTATTTACTGATTTTTTTCTCTGAACTTTACCTTAAGTTGGGTGATGACATGGCCTTGCCTAGACTGGAAAAGCTGTGGGCAAATAAATACTAGATCATATATAGTAACAAGAGTTAACTTTTTTTTTTATGTCTGCATGGTGTTTTTATGATAAGAACACTAAGGACTCAGTAAAAAAAAAAAAAAAAAAAAAAGGAAATGACAGCACTAAAAGGCTTGTTTTTCTGAAGGTGAGATGAAGAAAGCATGCCAATAGTTCACTAAAGTGACTCATGTACCTTATCTATTTGGATTTGGATGTTGATGTCTTCTGTGTTCTTATCCCAGTGGTTTGAAACCTGTGGGTCTGCTGAGCTGCGAGAACATTTTTCCTTTGATTCCTATGTTTTTCTTGTTCTAGCTTGACAGAAAATTGTGTGAAAATAGTTTCCCAAATTATAAGAGTTCTTCCACTGCTGGGAGGAAAGACATGCAAAGTAAGACACAGTAAAATGCCCTTTGAAATGAGTTTTCATGGTAACATGGTAACTCTTAGTATTCAATTTGACATGATTCCAGTTATATCAGAGCTGTGGTGTACCATGTTCATTACTGTCTGGCATCCTATCATCCCATCTTCATTCAGACACCTGATTAGGTATCTCAGTGACAAAAGTCTGATGCCTTTTGATGAAGTTGGGCCTAACTCAAATAGCACCCAGCTAGTGATTGGTCAGGGGAAAGACTGATACTTAAAGCCTCATGATTTCACACCAGTCATAAATACTTAGAGCCCAACATATTCATATACACTACTTTTTGACAAATTAATATTCTCAGTTGCTCACAACTGATTAACATGCAGTGCCTGCTGGCTTCTGGGAGCATCAACTCTTTTAGGAAGTAAGAAGGAAAAAATAATCATGAGCTGCCAGAACTAACAATGCGTTTGTGAATTTGTAATTGAAATGATGAAAAGTGTCAAAAAGGAATTTTCAATTATTTACTAATTGTTTCAGCCAGCAAATAATTACTGCAGTTTATTGGAGGTTGCTTTAAAGCAGAGATGCTTTAAAAGTTTTCCATTTGACTCAGAGTAACTTGAAAGAAATCCACAGCAGTCTTTGCATCACAATTAAGGAAGGAGACACTTGGCAAAACTAGATTGCTCTGAATCGCTTCAGTAGCTTTTTTGAAGTGGTTTGCAGCTGGACTGGCATCGTGTGCATTTTTGTGTGCCTGGTTTACATGTAATGCTGTCAGTCAGACCTGTGGCTTATCAGCAAGATTATGCCAGTTACTTGTGCCTTGTGGAATTGACAGCTTTGTATCATGTCCTGATACATACCTGAAAATGGATAAAACTGAAGAATTTGAAAATAAAAAACACAAACAAACACACAGAAAGATGATTTTGCCTTACCAAGTCTAATAGTAGCCTTGGATCTGGAAAGGCTTTTTGTTTTCACAGTCAGTTTTCTCTATTCCCTTCTCATTCACTACAAGTCCTTACTGTCAGTCACAGCCGTAATGAATTGGAGGTGCGTTTTTTTGGTTTGAAGTTGAAATTCTTAGGTAATATGATTATTATTATTATCATTATTTATTTATTTATTTATTTATTATGAGGAATTGAGCAAGATTCTCATTCTTTTGTGGATTTAAGAACAGGATTCAGATCAAGGTTCAGGCACCTACAGTTATGTGACACAATGCCAGTCCAGCTGGAGGCCATTTTAGAAAAGCCATTAAATCTACTTGGGATATTCTAGTTCTGCGATGTACTAGGGCTGCTCTCTCTCTAATTATAGTGCAAAGACTGCTATTAACACCTTTAACCTCTGAGCCAGACATCTAAGCTCCCATTATAATCAAGGGAGATCTAATCAAGCCAGCCAATGGAGTATAGAGAGCTGTTTACCTGACAAAATGTAGGCATTTGCTTTTAAAGGAGATAACTCTCCAGAATCTGTGTCTGTACTGACCAGACCTCCACTGACCACCATCAAAGCTTAAATTTCTGGCTTACATCCAGATACCTAAATTTAGGTGTCTAACACTTCGGTTAATTTACATTCCCAACCCCTGAATTTGGTGACCAGCAATGTGTTTGACATTTATTTAAACAAAAAATATTCTGACATATAATATTTGAAAAAATCACTTTTCCCTGCAGCATACACCATTTTTTTCGAAGCATATGGAGGGGGTTTCTTTGTTAACATTGGGGAGACCCAGGCCAAGAGCAGGAGCTGTTGTGCTCAGCAGTTTTTGTAGCCATTACATGGGATCCCCAGTTCCAGGCAGCTGTCACCTACATAAAACAGGACTGTACGTAGAACTGTATATAAGTAAATGCAAAACTGAAGATTCTTCAAAAAAAAAAAAAAAAAGAAAAAGAAAAAGGAACAAATCTTGAACGTTTCTTTCATACTTGCCAATCTAGTGAATCTTTGCACTTGTATTTATCTGAACAGTCTTGTGACTTTTTAAAGATGGCAAGAAGCACATTTTTGGAAATGTCCTGTTTTGTCTCTGTTCTCCCCTCAAAGCTCTCCTTCCAGATAGGAATAAAACATATCCTCATTTGCCCGATTCTTATTTTCATTTTTACTGCCTTCCAATTGTAAAGCATTCATCCTTTCTTTTTCCTGTTTTCCTTTTTTTAACCTAATTCTTAGTGGTATGTTCTTTGGTCTCTTTTTTGCCCACCTTCCCACAGGGCTACTCACAGGCTCAGATCTCTTTGCTTCTCCCAGAAACAGAATTATACTGAATGCCAACAGCTATTTCCTGATGGTGAACTTTGCTTACAGATTTGAGTTACACTTCCAGATCTGTGACGCATCTAATTTTATTTTTTTAGAAAGATAGAAATTTCTATTGTGTTTTTAAAAACAATGTATGCACTATCTGCAGAAAAGCAATGACATTTTTTTCTAGGCTGTCACCTTGTGTTTTCAACTCCCTGTTGTAGGAGTTCTTTTTTTTTTATTGGATTGCAGTGTAATTGCTCCTCACTGGTATGGTGAAATGTGAAAGTATAATTATCCTGCTGACATTTCTTTTTTGGTTGTTTATTAAATAATAATGTGAAATGTTGGTAATATGACGCAACATGTCTATTACAGTTAAGGACACTTAAATATGTGACAACAAAAAGAAAGAGAATAAGTGCAACCTTGTAAAAGTCTGAAGAACACTGTAATGCATATTATTGCTCAAATGCCTGAAAACGCAGATTGTATTACACATCTACAGAAATGACACTGTCAGATAAACTTTTGGAGTTATGCTGATTCCTGAAACACTTGAACATTTTGCTTAGTATTATCTGAATACTTGATCAGATTTATGTATTTATTTTACAAAGAGATCAGTAAACTTGGTCAGACATGACTGAATTGCTAAGTCCCTAGGAATTTATGACACCCTGATTTCAGGTTTTTGCTTAGCTGCGTGTGAGTATTGGGAATAATAGCTGCAGCCCTGGATCCTTCTCTAGCAGGAGGAATAGAGGCTGCGATTTCACTGGCCATCATGCTAGGCAGGATAAGCTCCTCTTTAGCCAGCTTAGCTGTAGTGTCTCCAAGATGAAAGTAAATGGCAGATCCAAATGAAACAAGTATTAGAAATTAAAAGAAACAAAGAGAAAAGCATAGTCCAGGTAGCAAAATTTGTAAAACACCATAAATGTACAGAATATATTTCTGAAAACAGAGATATACTCCCCATTTTAAAGGGAAAATCTGTTTTTCTGAACCTTTGTTCATGCAAGGAACCTTCTTCATTTGAGTATTCCCAATGAAATCAGTGCAGCTTTTATCAATACTGAGCAGAGCTGTTTTTAGATTTGACAACTGCAAGTAGAGTTTGCAGTGAAGAAAAGAGAAGGTGGAAACTTTATTGTGGTCTTGGTCTGCCAGTGGTCTTCAGAGTGTGAAGAACTTAATATTTATGCACACATCTGAGGGAAGTTTCATGCCTCACTATGTCCTTATGGCCAACTTATGCCCTTCACAACTTCATTAAACACCCTTAGTTATCTTGGTGATGTGTTCAGCTTTAACTCAGCTTAGTTCTTACAAAATATTTCAGATCCGACCTTTCCGGATTATGTCACAATCATCTCTTTCAGTAAATGATGGGAAAAAAATGTTAGTTCTTTTCACAGGGAAATGAGATAAATAACCAATAGACCATGTTTTATAAGATCTCTTTGGAAGCTATTGTTAGCTAAAGTATTTACTAGTCTGGAGGGCACTTATAGTCTGCTTGCTCTAAGTGTAGGAGGCTGAAAGGAACTTGTTTCATTCTGCAAGAAGGTGTTTTCTGTGAGTTTATATTTTAGACATCAAGATAGGGGGAGGTCATATAGCTCATTTTCTCCAACCTTGATTTGAGTCCATCCCAACGTGTACAAAGACAAAAAAAAAGCATCAGAAGGTCTGCACAGATAAGCAGGGATCTCTTCACAAAAACTAAATATGAAAAAGAAAGCATACAAGAGGCTGAAGCGGTAAGAGGTGAGATAGAAGGGATACAGAGATTGCCCAACAGTGCAGGTACAAGGACAGGTTGGAAGGGACTCTGGAGCTCTTGCTCAAGCACGGCTGCCTAGCACCACTTGCGCAGGATATTATCCAGACAGCATGTACTGGTGCCTGGGATTGTTTCTCCCCAGGTGTGGGACTTTGTACTTCTTGTTGAACTTCATGAGGTTCCTGTCAGCCCATTTCTCCAGCCTGTTGAGGTCCCTCTGTAGGCAACATGACACTCTGGTGTATCAGCCACTCCTCCCAGTTTTGTGTCATCTGCCAGCTTGCAGAGTGTACACTCTGTGCCATTGTCCAAATCATTAATGAAGATGTTAAACAGGACTGGACCCAGTAGTGACTCCTGGAGTACACTGCCTTCAGCAGTCCCAGCCCCCTGAAACCAATGGGAAAGTATGGAGCAAAAGAGACTTCCCATGGCAGGAGATCAGGTTTGGATGCATTTAAACAAAACTGGAGAAACACAAGTCCCTGTGACCTGATAGGATGCAGCCATTAGTGTTGAAGGAGCTAGCCGATGTCACTGCAAGGCCACTGAAATATTTTTGAAAGGTTATAGTGAACATGGGAGGTTCCTGGGGACTGGCAGAAAGCAAATTCCACTTGTACCTTCAAGAAGGACAAGAAGAATTATCCAGGGAACTACAGGCTGGTCAACCTCAACTCAATCCTGGAATAATCCTGGAAGATGTTTCCAAACATATGAAAGACATGAACATGATTGGGAGTAGTCAGCATGGAGACAGAAGAAATCAGGCCTTGCCAACATGATAACCTCCTATGATTGAAAGAATAGCTTGTTGGAGGATGGGAAAGCAGTGCATGCTGTTTGTCTTGACTAGCAAAGCTTCTGACTTTTTCCTCTAACATCCTCACTAACAACTGATTCTGTGATATGCATGGAACATATGTTTTTTGACCTTTAGTGAATGGAATTTGTTTTATGTGTTTCTTACTGGATCTGTTCCCATGTAGTGGTTCTCAGGCTAGGAAAAGATGCAACACTTTTCTCTCTTGTCCAATGAAAAGCAAAAGGTTTGCACCAGGTCTCCATGTGCCAGCACCTGCCAAATTAACTTAAGAGAGTGTTCTGATCCAAAGTCAGATTGCTCTCCTTACCTCAGATTTGCAGATGTGAAGGTCTGGAGTAGCCTGGATTCACCAGCTTTTCTGAAAACTGGTTCATTTGAGAAAATAATCTGTTCCAGATTTCAGAACCTAAATGTAGGCACCCATCTTTTGAAAGTCTTGGCCATGGATAGGGCTTCTACTTATGCTTAATTCTCCCTTCTCTCTTATAGTATTTTAAAACATATGGCTGAAGTTATTCTGCATCTTGCAAAATGTGTCATCCAAGCAACTCTGACACTTAAAATGTTAATCAGATGGTAGTCTTCTATTTGACAAGTAGGAATATGACATTGTGAAGCTCTTGGTTTCTTAGATGCTGCTAAGTATATGAAATGTATTGTGACTTGACTGGAATTTCAATTTGCAATAACCATGTATTGCATGAAAAAATATAAACAGATGGGTCACCTTGTGATAACTAGGAATAAAATAACAAACGGGGGAGTTATTCTGCTTTTATAGCACTATAACTGAGAGCAGAAACTGACTATTAGGGCATTTGCTGTCAGGCTTAAGCCTGGCCAATTGCATTCCAGTTACTGACTGCATGATGTACTGTGTGGGACAGCATGTTGCTCTGAGCAGTGGAGCTACTGAAACTCACTTCTCATGGATTGTGCCTTACATCTATTCCCACCTGCTCTCTCTGAAGTATCCCCAGGCTTTCTGTGTATTCCTCAAATTCCCATGATGCTGTCTAGTTTGTCACAAGCCCAATATCTCTTTTACTCCCCTTACCCATATATCATTTCTTTACTACTGTGTTCCATGTGTGTTTTCTGTTTTCAAGGCAAGAAGCAACCATGTCCTGTAGCTAGGTTGGAATGATGAGTGCACTGACTGGCCATCTGGTACTCATGGCAGGTTGGTCAGTTGTCTATTACCTCTCAAAATGGATAAACAATGAGTTCTGCTCTCCTCTCCCTCATTATCAATCATCTGTTTTTCACAAAACTTGTTTGTGCTTGTTTGTAATGTAATGCATTCCCCAATTTGACTGTAGATAAATTTATCCAGCAGGTTTAGAGGTTACAAGTGGAGTGGACCTCAATGGGATAAGATGCTGTGTCACATAGCTCAAGGGATCCCATAAAGATAGTTTCCATGAGAGAAGAGGAAAAGCAAAGCAAAACAAAGAAAAATGGCTGCATATTTTGAATTGTAGCTATTGGCAAATGTGCTTTTCAACTCAGAAGGCTAAAGTAGTATTTTTTTGTTTGAGTCTTCCTTCTTTTTCATTTTTGATTTTGTGTGCTTCTATGGAAGAAAAATAACCATTGGTGGGATTCATGCCATCTGAATTAGATGTTTAAACTCATCTGTCCATGCCACTCCACAAACAGTGAAAAGAAGGATATTTGAAACAAGAAGATTTACTTCATTCCATGGTAGATGAAATAAATCTTACATTGATGTTCAACTCTCATACAGTAAAATTAACTGGCAAGAATCCCATCTTATCTTTAGTCTTATCTTTAGTAAGAGTAAAGATAGTCCAACTTGATTTTTCCACTTAAACATAAGGAAAACTTTTTGTTTTTGTTTTACTCTAAGGGTTATCAAACACTGCAATGGCCTGTTCAGAGAGGTTTTGGAGTCTCCAGCACTGTACACATTCAAAACCCAAATGGACCTGAGCAATCTGATCTAAGCGACCCTGCTTTGAGTATGGTGGCTGGACTAGATGGCCTCCAGAGGGGCCTTTCAACTTCAACTGTTCTGTGATTTTGATTTTGCTACAAAATGTGTTCTCTAAGAAAACAGATATTGACTAATGTATCTGCACCTCGTAATGCTTCTTCCAAAGTCATTATCCATTCTCTTGCCAGACATAGTGTTCAGGCAGTGAAAAATCTGTACAAATTTATATTCATGAACTAATATAATGCAAAGTTGATTATCTTGAAAATATGATGTTTCCTGCTGATTTCCTAAGTGTTTTCACAACCAAAAGAAATGCGTAGGGGAGCACACAACAACCCAGCAGTAGACATTTAAACAACTTTTTAAAGCTGAATTACTCAATGCCTTCTTTGCCTCAGCTTCTCCAAGGCCTCCTGTGAAGGAGTTCAAGCAGGACGATGATTAGCAGTAGATGAAGACTAAGTCAGAGAATGCTTGCAAGAACTTGACCAATGTATATTCATTAGACTTGATGGGCTGCATCCAAGGGTGTTGAAATTTCTGGCAAAGTTCTTGCAAGGCTGCTCTCTGTTGTCTCTGAAAGATCATGGAGATGGGAGGAGGTTCCCTGATGCCAAGAGGAAGGCAGATGTTGCACTCATATTCAGAAAAGGCCAACAGATTGTGGTGGTTTCACGCTGATGTGCAGCTAAACTCCACCACACTGCTGCCTCACTCACCTTCCTCAAAGGAACAGGGGAAGAAAATAATAAAAAAAAAAAAAAAAAAGGATCAATCAAGGGTTGAGATAAGGACAGGGACATAACTCATCAATTACTGTCATGGGCAAACCAGACTTAATGTAGGGAGATTAATATAATTTATTGCCTATTACTAACTGACTGGAACAGTGAGAAACTACAAGCAAACTAAAAACACCTTTCCCCCCCCATACACCCACTTCTACCTCCTCCCCCAAAGCAGGGCAGGGGAATGGGGGCTGCGGTCAGTCCATGATGGTGCGTCTCTGCCGCTCCTTCACGGTCACTCTCTGCCCCTGCTCCATGTAGGCCCTCCCACGGGATGCCGTCCTTCCCAAACTGATCCTGCGTGGGCTTCCCACAGGCTGCAGCTCTTCCAGAACTGCTCCCATATGGGTCCGTA
>VXAA01004000.1:107486-118714 GCA_013399115.1 Anseranas semipalmata | reverse complement strand
TCGCTCCCTGGCTGGGCTCTGGCCAGCGGCGGGTCCCTTTTGGAGCCGGCTGGAGCTGGCTCTTGTCTGACCTGGGGCAGCTCCTGGGCTCTGCTCACAGAGGCCACCCCTGCAGCTTCCCTGCTGCCAAACCCTTGCCACTTATACTCAATATACAGATCAACCTCAGGAACTATGGACTGGTCTGCCTCAGTTCAGTCCATTGGAAAATATTAGAGGGAGCCCTCCTGGAGCACATCACTGAGCACACGGAGGAAAAGAAGATAGCTGGGAACAGTTAGCATTGATTTGCCAAGGATAAATCATGTCTAACCATCAGATTGCCTTCCACAATAAAATGATTCTATGATCAGTGGATTGCTATGAAAACACAAGACCAGAGTCTACTCTGCCAACGGTAATAAACTTGAGGTTCTGATGATTTATTTGGACAAATGTCAACTCAGATAAAGATGAGGCTGCTGAACAGCTTGTTGTCTATTAGGAGATACTTTTTGGAGCAGATCCATATTTCATTATGGAATCTATGTCTTCATGTAACTATGACCCGAGGCAGTCTGCTAAAGACATGTGTTACCTCTCTTCTTTTTTTTTTGGAGAATAGAAACTGATGTATTTTGTGTGCTTAATTTTAAACATTCTGATATAGCTTGAATACCAGCATTTTTTCTTGCAGGTAATAGAAAACTGAAACCTGAGGTGAATATCAGGCAGGGCTAGAAACAGCAGATGAGAAACAAATTGCCTTAATCTAAACCCAAGAGATCTGCTTCTCTTCCTATCTCTCCCTATCATGCCCACAAGGAGTGGGGTCTCACCCCTACAGGTTAAAGCAGAGAAAAAACCTCTCCTTTACTCATCATTTCCCCTCTTCCTCCTCATATAAATAAATACATCTAGACACCTAAACCCAAAGAAATTGCTTATCTATGTTTTCCATTCTCTGCTGAAGTCTTGTGTTTGAGATGTACACATACACCAACAATTCTCAATATCCATTGCTTCAGGGAAACATACTGAATGGGATAACGTTTTTTTTTCTTTCATAAGCAGACTGGATTGACTTGCATGTAATGTAGCTTGAAGCTTTCCTCTGGCTCTCAGATGAGAGCGCTGAATTAAGCCTCTGATCTTTGCTCGTCACGTTAAGTCCATGTGTTCATCAAAACCGGACCAACTAATTTGTCCTTAATTCAATTTATTTTCCCCTTAGATCTTTCTACAAGATCCATTACTTCATTTTCATTTTAATATTATTTCTCGTGGGACTTAACAGGAAAGAAATTATTCTGAAATTAAAACCTCTGCAGCAAAGTTCTTTCCCAGTGTTACTCTTCTGTTGACAATGGATTCATTTGGTTCTTGTTTAAAAACTGTCCTGTTACTCAGGTATTCATTTTATATCTATACATATGTATATCTAAGAAAACAGGAAAAGTAAAAAAAAAAAAAAAAGAGCAATGGAAAAAAAGCAGTTGAAGCATTAACAGCTGAAGTAGAGATCAGTGCAGTTATCTGAAATGGCAAATGAAGCTTAGAGGCCCAGCACAAAATAATGTTATGATTGTCTCATTTGTAGCGCTGTAGCTGAGTAATGCAATACGGTCATTGCTAGTAACAGGCCACAGGGTTTTTTACTGAGTTGACAAGGCTTTGTCTGTACTTTTCTTGACCTGCCTAGAGCTTCATTTTCGTTAGATTGGAACGTCAATTTTTCTAATGATCAGTTGATCATGTCTAACTTTACTGTTGCTTACTTGTATACGGTACAACTATAATACTTATGTAAGCTGTAGTAGCAGGTTGTCGTTCTGTGTAAAATGAAATATTTATGATTGTGTCAATCATGTAGTGTGGTGAAATTCTGGTCTGTAAGATAGCAGAGACTTTGAAAAGCAGGATTGCAAGATGCACTAGTGAGAATTGCAAGCATGACATGGTAAAAGATGAGGTACAGGCTGTAGAACCCATGGCTATATACAACTCACCAATGGCTATTAAAGAAATGCAGATCTAACACTGGACAAAACTGGTTTTAGGGTAACAAAAACCAAGCATCTAACCTATGTAAAATGCACCATATACAGTAGAGTCCCATGTAACAAGGCACTGCAGACCGATGAAGAAATAACAAGTGTACAGGTGACTAACAATCATATAAAAATAACCCCAAGTCGATGCTAGAGTGAATAAAAAGAAACCATCACCACTTCCCCTGGTGAAGGACTTTGGATGCTGATGACTCGCTGAACCCCCTTCACCCTCACCAGAATGAAGCCATCACCTTAGATGATGCAGTGGTAGCATGAACATAGCACCAGGAAAACGAGTGCTGAATAAACAGAAGGAAATGTGTATAACAATTTTAATTGTTTTATTACTATTACTGAGAATTTTCTTGTATAATAATATTCTCTCATTTTATTTTTCTCTCTTTTATATAATAATTAGGTCTGGACTAATAATTTTTTTTGATTAAACATTTTTGATGTCAATTACACTAATAATAAATACTTGACTTTACATATAAGCAATGTTTTCTTTTTGCCCATAATGGAATTTTGAGCATAACATGTACCACAACAAATATTGCAGCAGAAATACTTGGAGCAAAACCTGAACAAGATCTGATGTATGGGCATCCTGAGTTCAGAATTTTGCAAGAAATCTTTGCATTAATTTCCAAACAGAAAGCAGGAATGTGCATCCCTCCCCACTGAAAGACAGGGATTCCAGATTTCAAGGAATGTAAGAAGGGAGAGCAAGAATTTCTGAGGGTTGTCCTTTTTCTGGGAACTTGCAATTGATGTCTTCACTTGTTTGTATTAAGACAGTACAGCTCATCTAAACTCTCACCTGCAAAACAGGAGATTAGATTCAGTGGTCCCCAAAGTCTCATCCAGGTCTTTGTTCTCCTTTGTTTAATTTAATACAGTGTTATGAAAGGAGCTTCTAGGTGGTGATGATTCATGTCACTCGAAGTCTTTTGTTTAGAAGACAAGCTATACTCAAACTCATTTGACAAAATCTCTGTATCATGGTGCCACAGGCTCTGAGAAAAACTGCAGGAAACAAGAAAGGAGTCCTGTCTCCCCCTTAATACCTACATTTGGTTATGAATGCTTAATTATAGCTTTAATGCTGTGTTTAACCATCACAGTTCTGGGACAAGTGTATAAGTATAAATAAACTAATCTGAATTAGGAACAAACTCATCTTCAGGGCTACTGCTGCAATGCCTTTGGGAGCATGGTCCAGACAGCGCTTAGCCAAAATCTTAGCTTGCTCTCAAATACAGACCCATGAAACCTTCTTGGTACCTGTACTACCGATCACTCCCTTACCACAACATGTAAAGGCAGCTGAAGGTCAAACTGCCTATAAATCCTAGGTAATCCTGCGGCATGCAGCAACAGGGCCGTGTGAGAAAGGACCTGGAATTGTCTTATGTGCCTGACAGCGACGTGATAACGTGATGGAGGTGGGGGGGATGTCCAGTGGACAGACTGAGCACAGTTGTTCCAGACAAACTCCAGGAAAGTTCCTGCGTGTGCCCATGTTAATGGGTAGAGCAGACCCAAGGTTTCTCCTCTAGTATTTATCAGAGGTCCTCTGTGTGCCTGAGCAAAGCTTCTGTCCCCAGTGCAGCTAAACAGCAACTCTGGACTCCAGTGTAAGCTGTGATTGATTGTGTATGTGTGCCTGAATCACTGATTTTTCCTGTAGCTGGACAGTAACAGTTCAGGCCAGGACGTTTGATGTGGATTTTCAGGAATAGCCTTCATGTTCAGCAAAGCTTCAGTGCTTTGATTTTAGGAAAGAAGATGGGAAGTCTTGGTGGACACGGGCATATACAGTTGCTCATTTGCATTTCTTTGTTGCTTATGTCAGTTTTACAGAAAAAAAAAAAAGACCTCGGGAAAATGCTTGTATCCTTGCTTGATGGAGTCAGCTTTGTACTTTTAATTTGCAGAAATTAGGATCATTTTGTCTTTGAGAGTGGGGTAGCAGGAGGAATGAAAGCCAGCATGTTTATAATGAAGATACATAACAGACAGAATTAAAATCACTGTGAAATAATACAGAAATTGCATCTAGTATTTCCTCAAGTCAGCATACAAAATCTGTACCGGTGAAACACGGGCTTCAGCAATGTGAAGCATGATTTCCTAGACTGAATGATCTAAAGTAGAACATGACATCTGTATCCTGTGTTACAACCGATTTACGCAAATTTACCCATTTCCTGTCACATCATCTTCCCACCTTCCATCCAACGCTTATCTATTTATTCATCTGTCTGACATTACCACTGGCCAAGCAGTGTCTACACTCTAGATGGCAGGACTGTCAGTGGTGCTCTTTCCTCTGGTGTCTACCACAGTAGCTCTTGTTTGCCTAGTACAGTTGTTCATCATTCTTGGCTGCCACTAAAAATAGAAATGGTCACATATTATCTCTAATAGCAGTTAGGAATTGTGAATAGTAGTAGGATTTAGTTTTGGCCAGCCACTGAACAGAACAGTTTATGCCCTGACGAGTTACCATGTGGTGGTGCAGAGATTCAAGTGGGAGAATAAGAGGCACAGAGGCTGTGAACATCTGTTAGATCAGTGTACAAGCAACAAAGGCTAGGGCTGTTTTTTCACTGCTGTTGAACACTGGTTGAGAGATACAGTTGTGTTTTTCATAGAACAAATTCATTATATGAATCATTCTCCCCTCCTGGATCACACTGTCTTGAATGTGCCAGGCAGCTCTGTGGTAAGAAGTAAATGATTATTTCCTTACGCTGATCACTATGACCGGGGCTGAAGGATCAGTTTGTGATACTTAGGAAGTGGGTATTGCAGGACCCATATTTTTGTGAGAGTGCAGACCTAGAGCTGTGCCCAGAGTTAAACATATTATTGCTAACTGTGCCTGCCTCATTTCAGGTGAAATTTCCTCCCATCATTTGTGGATCATGATAATATTCATTGGTGTTAAGGCCACAGTTCCAGAAAAAAGCTTTTTGTTTTGTTTTGTTTTTTTAACAGATAGCCCACAAGCTCTTGATTTTGTGTGTTCTGTTAGTCTCATCTGAAAACAAATCTGACTTTTCCAGTCTTTTTCTGGTAAGTTGCTAAAAGCTTGCTTTTTTTCTGCCCCATGTAGGCATTTTCAAAAGGATCTAGTTCTTCAGCCAGAATAAGATAGCAATTTATTAAAAGAGTTCGAGATGGCTTTTTAAATCTCCTTTCCCTCTTCCCTGCACTTCTCTTGGAGTGAAGCTGAAGGGGCTGTAGAAGCTAACCCATAGCAAAAGAATTCACAGCACTTTATGAGGCCCCCTGGGTAGGGTGCAAGACAAATATCTGACACCATTACCATCTCCAGTGGTCAAAATTCTGGCAGAATTTACAAGAAGTGGAACTCCAAAGCAATGGATGCTCACTGTGTTTTGAAACAGCAATATCTTTGCTGGTCAGGAAAGAAGAAAAAATAAATAAGTAAAGATCTTCCAGACTTCCTGTTCACAATGATTTGGGGATGAACTGGAGCTAAAAGCATAGGTCAAACAATAGGTGTCTAATCCCAGGGTGCAGCTCCTTGACTCACACAACCAATGAGACTTTGAACTCACCCAGAAACAAATAAGATTTGTATTCTGGTAGTAAGTAAACATTTTCTCCCTCCTCTTCAGTTCTTCCCTTGACACTGAAAAGCCCCTCATATAGACATCTGGCAGCTGAATCTGAGTTACAAAGATACCCCGAACCTATATGATGGCAGGCAGATGGTTTCCTTAGCAACTTTGAAGCAAATTTTAGAGCAATTTCTCCCCACTCTGGTTTATTTCAGTATAACATTCAGCACCTGCTGGCAGAAAAACAGTATTAGTGGCCACTTGAATTGACTAGTCATGATCAGAAGATAAAACACAGGTGTCCCAAACTGACTTCTTCGGGGAATGAGCTCAAGCATGGAGGTACCCCAGATGTAACCCTGAAACTTCCCTAACCTCCAGTTCTCTGATGTTCTCTGATGAAGTGGTGCCCAGCCTGAAGGGCCGCTGAACCCCACTGTTGTGTCCCCAGTCGTGTCTCTAGTGGAAGTTGCTTCTAGACAGAATTTTGTGGGTTTGGTCACCTACTTTCTGAAAGTCAAAAAGATTTTAAAGGTAGCAAAAAGTTCATCACTTTCTGTTCATAGATTATGGTTAAAACATTAAAGTAAGCCTATCTAATAACATTTCAATAAAGACATGAAGTCAAGTGAGACAAACAAACCTCTCTCTGAAACTGTTAGAGTTAAATTGGAAGAATCACTTGGACTTCAAGGAGCTTTTAGGGAAGCCTGGGATTCCAAAACTGGCCATACAGCCTGGATATAAAACTTGCTGTATTTTTTTTTTTTTTTTGGACAGAGGGACAATTTGGAAATATAAGCACTACATGAGTTTTATATTAGCCTGCTTTTAGGCATATTATCAAACCCACCTTCTCAGACATGAATTTGTACAATAGCAGAAAATTATGCTTGTCATGATGCTCGTTAAGGTCAGAGAACAGTGCAATATAAATGCTGTATACCTAAAATGCATGAGGTACACTTACGCTTGTCAATATAAATGAGATCAGAAAGGAAATCTTCCTATTGAAATTCCCTGTGCACTGATGCAGTTATTATTATTAAATTATTTCTGAAGCCAGAAAATCCTTACGAAAGACACTTATAAAACATTAACAACTTTCTTTCTTGAAAGAAAGACAGCTAAACATGATCATGCACATCCATTTTAGTTAAATTTTTCAATTAACAATAATTAAGTATGCCTAATAGAATTTATGTAACAAATATAATAATATTCAAACAAGATTTATACTTTCCATTTTTACTTGATTAAAGAGTGTAAACCTGTGTAGTGTCAAGCTCTCCTATTTACATTCAAGAGAGAAAAAAAGTCTGCATGATCAAGCATGGGAAATTATGCCAATAGACAAAGCTCTTCCCAGTAAGTAAAGTAACTTCATAAAGAACTCCCATTGCAGAAAAACTTTTATAAATTCTGTAAAATATTCATTCAGATTTTTTGGTGGTTTTCCCCAGGATTTCACTGTATCTGCTAACCAGAATTTGACAGAAGTGCATTGGAAAAAAACAAATATATAATGCTGCCAGCTCTGCATACTGAGCAAAGATAAAAATGTGTTGTGAGGTGCTGAAGATAGGAGTTGTTTCTCCCTTTGAAAACACAAACAAATATCACTGAAAACCCTGGGTGCCATATGCAAACAGCTGGGTGTCTAAGTGACATATCCAAACATATGCACACATGTGGCTCTGAAATTTTAATTAATCTGCTCCAGAGAACACTCCCACTTGGAAGATTTAGGGAACAAAGGCAAAGCTGTGATGCAGGTTTGGATCCGACTGTTTAGTCTAACGTGACATTCAGAGCTCCCTCTGCTCTTCCTACCTGCACATTTTGATTTATCTACACAGCGAGAAAGCTATGTACAAATAGCTCTCACATCTCAGTTAGCCTGATGCTACTGAGGAAGTGGGCTGAGAAATCAGCTCTAGTACAAACTCTTCAGAGGAAACCTACCTATATTAGCTACTCCTGTTTTGATATGCTTTGTAGAAAACTTAATTTAATTATTCTTTTTTATATAGGAAATTACTATATCAGAATGCAGATATAAGCCAGCACATATTTTCTAAGAATATAAGAATTTTTTCTATTGAATACAGAGGAGCCAGCAGTGGAGGTACAGAACGAAATTATTAATAAGGAGTTTAGTAGGTATTAGACGTTTGCCCTTGAGGGAGAATATGAAAAAAAGTTGGACAGGGAAAAGGTACAAGTTGGTAATGACCACCTATTTCTTTATTAATAATCAAGTGGTTGCACATATAATTCTCTGGCTGCATATGTGAGTCTTTATTCAAGGATTAATACTGTGTCCTTCTCTGGGATAAGTCCCCTTATATTACTTTATTTGTTTCCTTTTCTTCAGTCCTGCCATTTTACTTCTCTAACATGCAATTTCTACCAAAACACATCTCCTGACACTCACTTGGACTAATTTACAGCGGTATAATTTACACCACTTCTGAATGCTGACATTACAGTTGACAGTATAACAACCATTGGTTTTACTGCCATCAAAGACTGAAACAAGAAGGTCCAGAGAAGAGCACAAACCTCTGCAGAGGAAAGGATAATTCCCTGGGCTAGGTCTGTAGCAGGTCAGTCCTGTCTGTGGAGGAGTCATGCGTCTCACAGTGGCAGCTAAACTGCACTGGGCAACCACGCCGTGAAAAGCCTCAGAGACTACTTGGAGGTATTATTTATTCAGGGGGCTGTTCCCCGTTCTCACTGACATCTGAGCAGCACCAGTAACATTAGCAGTATTTGAATCTCTGCAGTAGACTGACATGGAGCTGCTGCTGGCATTTAACAGCATGCCAAGTACCTACGTGTGAAACATGGTTAATCGCTACCGACAGCACATTCACACTTGGGTACCCCATCAAGCTAGCCGTGGTGAAATGTTAATATGCTGGTGTCACTGGGAAATGTATACATGTCCTCAAAGGCTGTGTCTAAACTGTGAGTACCCTGCAGTGCTGGTGCCACCACTCATGCAAAGGGGTGACATATGAGTGCCCCACCACTATCTTTCTGCCTGATAGGGCATATCTAGGTATCACAGTGACACAAAAGCAGGATGTCATTAAAGCACACAGCCATGGATGGAGCTGGGAAAAGCTCCATCTTAGCTTAGTTAGCCATTGTTGAACCACACTTGAAGGCACCTAAAAGGCAAAACTATGATGAACTTTTGGGAGCAAGTTTGTCCCCTTGGTTTAAAACTTTTCTTCCCCTCCCCACCAAAAAGAGTACTCCTTTGAGCTCGTAAAGATTTTGGAAGCTATCAAGAGCTAAGTCTAGGCTAGGAAGAAGTGTGGCATATTGAGAGCCATTTGGAGAAGCAAATAGATTTGAGAACCCGAAGTCTGCACTATGTGCAGGGAGTTTCACTTGGACTAACTAGCTCTCGTCCTGCCCTGTGGGTTCAGGGTCCACCAGTGAGCTCTGAGGTAAGCTCCTCTTCTGGTTCAGCTTCAGCAGGAAGAAAACTTTTTGTGATCTGAGATCATTCCATGAGGCAAACCAAAACACAGTAAGTGGGAACAAAAGCGTGTTTGCTTCCAGATTGAGGTCCTGGTCCAAGCTGTAATGCTGCTGTAGGCATATTCAAAAGTAGATGATGTTTCACAGCAGCTCTGGTCTCCTACTTTGGGTAACCTAGAGGTGATTAATTTTCAGCAAGTGAATTAACGAACATTTTGGGACAACCAGATCTCTTTAAAGTATTTCTGGTGAGACAGTTAAATGTGGATTGTATCTAAAATGATCGGTCACATATGACAACCATGACTGCAAGGTAAGATAAATGTAGATATAGGTGAGAAAACAGTCATTTCTCTTTTGTTCTTCTTTTCCAAGGTAATATTGCTCACCAGCAATAGTCTGTGTAGCTTTCTAGTCAGGATAATATTCTTCAGGACAATAGAGAGTATATTTTCAGTGTTATAAGCCAATACAAACTTGAGACATAAAGAATTCTTGAGAATAAACTCAAAAGCTATAATAAATCAGATGCAAGAAAACTGAATATTAATAAGCTGCCTGAGCATAAAGTAAACAACAGGAAAAAAAGAAGAAGAAGAAGAAGAAGAAGAAACTGCAACTGCTTATAGTGAGGAAAAATTAATAAGATGGTCAGTCCCTGCAGGATAGTATTTGCTAGGTAAAAGGAAGTATTGCATATTTCAACTGTCCAGTAGGTTACTCCTAACCTGGGAACCATCAGAAGTCCTTAAGAGGAATGTCCTTTATATTTGTGTGTTTTTTGGGGTGCCATAATTACTGCCACTTCTGCAGATACATCTGTTATGCTTCTGAATGCTTGGGTCAGAAGAGATGGTTGTTTGATGATGAAGAAGAAAGGGAACCACGGACAGGCAGGTGAAACACAGGAAAAATTTCCCCTATTCTGCTGTATTGATCTTTTTGCTGTATACACGTACAGCAAGATTGATCAGCTTTTCTGAGATTAGCATCGATGGTATGCTTTGTTCTTGCTTTCCAGACCTCTTACCCACACTCAGTTTTCATCTGTTGTTCATGTAAAATTACCATTTCAGATTGGGCTCTTTTTTCCCTGTGGTCTAATTTATTCCTAAGAGTGAAACAGATTCAGTTAACTTGCCACAATCCCTGCTACATACTCCATTTTCATACAAGGGCTCCTGATACTGATTCAGCTGAAGCTGAACCGTCAGCTGTAGGAAGGTACTTAAAGCACCTTCAAGTCTATGGTATTTAACACATTGTGGTCATCTGACATAGGCAATGCTATTTCTTTCACATCCACAGTCACAAGTTTGAAATACACTCTGATTCTTCTGCTAACTGGAGCTACTACCAAAGTAATGGAAGCAATGAAAAAAATCTGAAAAGGTTTTCAATAAGCTACATTTTATGAATGGTGAGTATAAGATGTTTAAGCAAGCATGGGGTTACAGAAACTGTCTTATTGAATAAATTGTTTACATTTTGTGTGTGTGTGCAATTTCAGATTTAGTCAGTAAAAACAAAGAAAACATGGTAAACTTGCTGGAGTTTTATATAACACAACTTTAAAAAAAATTATTGTCAAGAATTAGGTATTAAATGGTAAGAAATTTTAGTGAGAAGGTGCCCAAAGGTAGAAGTTTGTGGAAATTTGGTTTTTCTGGAGTTGAATGGAGTTTTCTTCTAGTGGGGATGTGCAAGGCTCAAGATAGTCTCATGCTATGTAACATTTTTACCAGTCATTAGGAAGTAAATATGCACAATACATAACATTTCAGATTGCGAAAAGTGTTGAGGAGAGTGCAGTTAGGGGGTGGACTATGGAAAGCAATGGATTTGGAAAGGACTGAGATGTCATAATGGAAAAACATTTGAAATGAGTCCCTAGTACAATGTCATGTCAAGGGAGAAGAGAAGTCCTGCATGCAGAACTGGTTAGAGAGAGAATCTTCTGTTTGTGTGTAGATCTCCTGGATGGGAAACACAGCAAGGCATAAGAAATACACATTTCTGGTGAGCATTGATGGCAACTGCCTGACAATGGTGACTGAGGACCCATCAAGGGGAGAAGCCCTGATGGACCTCATAGTTACAA
>VXAA01004000.1:52690-107466 GCA_013399115.1 Anseranas semipalmata | reverse complement strand
AAAAAAAAAAGAACTGGTTCAGAATATGAAGGTCAGGAGCAGCCCTGGCTGTAGGACCAAAAGTGGTGGAGTTCAAGATCCTGAGAGGAGTGAACAAAGCAAATAGCAGGATCACAACTCTGGACTTAAGGGGACTGTCTTGGCCTGTTTGGTGATCTGCTTGGAAGACTCCCATGGGATATGGCCCTGGGGAGAAGATGGTCTACGACAGAGATACATGCTTAGAGCATCTGTCATATGAGGAGAAGATGAGAGAGCTGGGACTGTTCAGCCTGGGGAAGAGACAGCTCAGGGGAATACTGTCAGTGTGACTAGGTGACCTCTAGATTTCCCTGCCAACTGTTCTGTGTTGCTGTGTGACTGTGTTTACATATGGGATTGACTACTTAGAGCTATGGTTGCATATGATGTATGTTTCTACTTGTATAGTATATTTATCAGAGGAAATACTGTGTCTAGTTCTGGTGTTCATATTTTAAGGGATATTGTAGAGGGCTACCCTTGTGTAAGCCACAAGGATGGGCATGTTATTTTCTAATAATTTCTCTGTGACAAAGTGTATGTGACTACAGGTCTTGCTATTCCATTCTCTATTAAAGGACACTAGATAAAGGAGATATGCCACATGTCCTCAATACAAGAGTGATATGTGGACACTAGTCATACATAGATTTACAACACACAGATGGCTTCAGTGTCTGGATGTCCTAGTGTTTGTCTGGCGAGTTGTCAGTGCAAGGGAGCCCAGCCAAATTCTGTCATCCTTCCTCCTTCTCCCCACTAACCCAAGGAGGCATTTGGCAGTCAGGAACAGGCTGAAGGATGGTAAACTCTGGCCTTGCCTGCTGATGCAGTTTTTCAAAAAAAGAGTTGTTGTAGAAATGTCCCATCATTTCCAAATATCTATCTCCATAGTGTTTCTTAGAGTCCAAATCTGCCCAGTTTGTGTTACCAGAGCAGTAAAATGATATTTACATGCAGAAGTAATTCCTCCTGCCAGCAATTTCCAAGGGAAGTCTTGGACGATGCCAGAGATTAAAGAAACCTTAGTGTCTTCTTCTTGAAGTGAGGAACCAGCCTTCCTGGCTGAGAGCTCTAACAGATTCACAGACTTTCTGGGTCAGGCACAGGGACAGAAATACTTTGTTTATGATAGGTTATGCCTGTGCCTTTGTGATGGAGGTCATTCAGATGAAGTCATTCTGGAGGTCATTCAGGGGGACTGTTCCAATACAGTATTGGGACAGGCACTGTTTAACATCTTTTTTGGTGACATACACAGTGGGATCGAGTGCAGCCTCAGAAAGCTTGCCGATGACACCAAGCTGTGTGGTGCGGTCGACACGCTGGAGGGAAGGGATGCCATCCAGAGGGACATGGACAGACTTGAGAGGCGGGCGTGTAAGAACCTCATGAAGTTCAAGAAGGTCAAGTGCAAGGTCCTGCACCTGGGTCAGGGCAATCCCAAACACAAATACAGGCTGGGTGGAGAATGGATTGAGAGCAGCCCTGAGGAGAATGACTTGCAGGTGTTGGTGGATGAAAAGCTCAACATGAGCTGGCAATGTGCTCTTGCAGCCCAGAAAGCCAATCGTATCCTGGGCTGCATCAAAAGAAGAGTGACCAGCAGGTTGCTCTCTGCTCTCATGAGATCCCACCTGGAGCACTGTGTTCAGCTCTGGGGACCCCAATATAAGAAGGACATGGACCTATCAGAATGAGTCCAGAGGAGGGCCATGAGGATGATCAAAGGGCTGGAGCACCTCTTCTATGAAGACAGGCTGAGGGAGTTGGGGTTGTTCAGCCTGGAGAAGAGAAGGCTCCAGGGAGACCTTATAGCGGCCTTCCAGTACTTAAAGGAGGCCTACAAGAAAGCTGGAGAGGGACTCTTTGTCAAGGAGTGCAGGGATAGGACAAGGGATAATGGCTTTAAACTAAAAAAGGGTAGATTTTGATTAGATGTTGGGAAGAAATTCTTCACTGGGAGGCACTGGAACAGGTTGCCCAGAGAAGCTGTGGATGCCCCGTCCCTGGAGGTGTTCAAGGCCAGGTTGGATGGGGCTTTGAGCAACCTGGTCTAGTGGGAGGTGTCCCTGCCCATGGCAGGAGGGTTGGAATTAGATAATCTCTAAGGTCACTTCCAACCCATACCATTCTATGATGCTATGATTCTATGATTCTACGGTTCTATAATTCTATGGTCCTTTGATTCTGTAAGTCTATCAGCTAGTTTCTACTTTACCTTTATAACTAATGTTAAAAGCAGTTTAGTGATTATTCCCAACTAAGCCTTTTAAGCTGAATGGATGCCTGGATATTGACATAGACTAAGTATATTTTGGGGGACTTCGGTGCCATATAATATGTTAGATGGTAAAGGGACGCAGTCATTCCTTACCCTTCCATTTTTCCAGTCATGACTCATACGATGAGGAGAAAAGAAGGCGGTAAGGCGGTATAAGAACTGTTTTGTTGATTGCATATTGCCTTGGCACATGGGAGATCAGGGGGATTCCTCGGGAAGTAAGAGAATTGTTCTTTATTTGTTTTTGGTTGCTTGGTTTTGTTTGTTTGTTTTTAATTGCACTGAGATTTGTAACAACTCTGTTGCAATACTTCTGAGAAAAAGTATGTACCCACATTGATATTCCTAAACAATGTTAATACTTTTATGTCATCTATATAAGACTGGTTCATCTGAATTCAGATGAACCATACCAATTTCTTAATCATAAGGAACACTTCAAATCACAGTTAAATCAGTGCTATAAATTTCTAGATGCAGACTTTCCATCCGAATACTAGAACTATCAGTCTTGATTAGGTGTATTTTACATGGCTGATGTAATCTCAGCCAAGGAAATATACGTGTGCCCTCAAGACCTGAATTCAAGCTCTTGTCTGGAGGAAATAGCCCTACCCTCCTGATGTGAGGGAGATCTTTAAATTAGCAGTCTTACACGAGCACGCTAGACTAGCAAGTGTGCGAGAATGGGAGTGAGCTGAGTAAATCTCACTGATGTGTAGATCAGAATGGGATATCTGTGATCAGTACATCACCAGCAAGGTGCCTATCTTTCTTTCTTGTACACAAAATAAAGACAAACTGTAGCTTTTGCATTTATCCTTGCAGTTGTTCAATAGTGGTTGAGTGTTTCCACAGTACAATTTCTTGACACCTGAGCTTAGATACTAGCACCTCGTTCATTATACAGCATTTATACAGAATTAATCTGGTGTAGGAAGGTCAAAGGTTTTTATACACCACTGTAGATTCCTGAATACACTGGCAACACAGGGCATGGATGATTTTCCAATCTTATTCTGCTAAAATAAGCAACTTAAAGTTTACTTGTATGTCATTTTAATGCTTGAAGAAATTATTACTTGCCTGTACACAAGAAAAGGGATATACTTACAAGGAGTAACTTGTCTCCAAGGAATTGAGAGCCCACAGAACTACCTGCAGTGCTGTTTGTGGAGAAGTGAACAAAAGGGTCTGCAGGCTTGGCTGAACTGTAAAAGTGCTAAGAATGGATTTTAAAGGGTCTTATGTGACTTTTTTATTATTATTATTAAGAATTCTTTTGAAAGTTTTAAATAACTTTTTCAGTGATTAAGCCAGTTCTAGACATGACATAATGCTTCTGTTAGTTTTGGTGATCCATTTCTTAATTTTTAATTAAATTGTCACTCTAAAGTAGTGACAATCTAAGAGTCACTAAAAGGATGGAAGTGTCTTCACGTGTTTCTGAAGACCACATGGCTTTCAGTTTGAGAGATGCATTTTTCTACATCTCACTGGACAGGGACAGATGGGATTTTTTGTAGAAACTCAGCCCTTTACCAGGTCACCAAATGGAAAGCAGAACACAATCTTCTATGAAGGCAAGTCTTAAGCATCACTTTTTCAAGGACTGGAAGGGTCTTTTGGACAGCTGGGACCTGACAAGGTATGAGGTCTTTCACTTCCTCTGACAAATATGAAATCAGTTGCTGGACTGACAAAATTTACCATTCCTGCCCTGATTCTATGATCATTACTTACACTGAGTTGCATTTTACTATTGACATATCCTCAACAGGCTGAGTGCAGAGAAAGTTCCTACTCACTGTAAGTGCTGGGAACTGTATCTAGTCCTTGGGTGCTGAACAATAAATTTATATCAATATCATTATGGAATGCTCTGTAGGATGTTTCCACAGAGAAAGTAAAATGTCTATATATCTTTCTTTCTTAGAATACAATAAAAATACAAAATCAGATACTATACATAGACCTTTTTTTATATCTAAGTAAAGGTCCTTTAGCCTTTTTGATATCCAGTCTTAAAATACATTAAAGACAAGGTTGGAAAACTCTTAGATCTTACTGAGATGGAGACAAGTCAGAATGACTTTTAGAAGAGAAGAGACTGCTCTGTGACTTTATTTTGTCAGAAGTCTAGGGTAGACCACCAAAAGCTGTTAAAACTCACACTTCATTTGAACACAGAAAAGAGAAAGATCAAATCCCTCAAAAAAGATTGTTAAGGAAATTAAATAGTCATAGGAAAGTAGAGTGCAGTCACAGATCAGAATCTGTCTACAGAGACAGGAAAAAATAGGAATGGGTGGCTAACTGCCAAGACTGGTGACTGACAGCATGACAGCAAACAAAATTCAGCCTTGGCACATTGTTGGAGCGTGTAAACTGGAAAGTTCATGCACATTGCAAGGTTCTAGGTGAACTGATTACTTATAGCTATAAATATGCATATAGTTATATACATGTACATATATACACACAGACTTCCATGCTTTAACTTCCTATCCAACACAGTACTCTTGAGTTTTCATGATCCTGTTGCCCTATCCAAAGACCAGACTTAATGCTGAATGGTGTTATTGTCTTGTTTTTCTTTCTCCTTACTACAAAGGTCTTCATCCTTCTGGTAGATGGAAGTCTCAGACCCATCTATAATTACTTCTACACTGAATACCAAGGCATGAGGGGCATGTGACAGTCATTCAAAGCTGAACATATATATTTGCCCACCTTTCCTATGGGTTAATTAAATAAGTATGATAGAAACAGGATGTAATATTCTTTCACAGTTCTCCACTTCTGTTAACTATAAATACAACACTTTTTACAAATTCGGCTTTGTCATTCATAAGCTTTTAGTGTCCATGAACATGAAAACAAAATGCATTGGATATTATCCATCTTCTTTGATGTAACTCTCATGAACACATAAGAGTTACACGAAGAATCATTTTGTCCTCCAGCATCACAAGAATTGCAGATTTGCACAAGAACAGTTTCAGGCAGTGCTTCTTGTAAACACTCATAAATATCAGTGCAAAACTAATTCTCTGCTGTATTCACAATTGTGGAAATGACCACATTTTGTACTGTGCAGGGAAATCTCAATGAGATTTTGAAAGATATTTGAAATAGGACCACACCAAGAAGATATTGAGAGAATCTTTTTTCTCTGACCAAAATTACTGACTTAGGAAGAAAAGCACTAGATGAATGATATAAAACAAGTACTGCAGATTTGCACTTGGAAGACAGGTGTAGCCCTAATATTGAGACAATTTCAGTAATCTGTTCACTTTTTTTTCCTCTTTGCTGAGGTCACTCACCATCTGCTTGAACTAATTGGCTGTGTGGCTTTACAAGTCAGCTTGTTTCTCAGTTCACAAGGAAAAAGTATCTTTTAAAGTTACCAGAGCAACCAGCTCTGAATTGCAGAACATTGTCTAGGCAAGCCAGATAGTCTTTATTTATATTGTTTCTGTATCTATAAAACAACATATCTTCTAAAATGTGGAGTTATTTTCTCTCATTAATTATGTGTACTTTTGAATTTATTTTAACTAGCATAAAAAAGAAGAGAAGTGAGACTGCTGGCACAAACAAAAGCAGGGTCCAGAATATCCAAACATACACTCTGTGGAAGAGGTAGGACTGCAGTTTACATTAATTAAACACATATCTATGGCTGCCTTGCCAACCAGTCCTGATCTCCCCTCTCATGGCCAATCCTGTCTGAATGCTGCTCTTTTCAGTCCCGAGATTCTTCCCAGCTCGTCACTTTTGCTGTGCAGCCCCTCCACCAACACATCCTTACCCTTTCCCTCTTGCCCCAGATGTGTCCCAGTCCCTCAGCCATCTCAGGTTTCTTATTCAGCTCCCAGTTCCCTGTCACATCCCCTTGCTCAGCCAGCTCTGAATGCTTCCCTTTCCAATATGTGAAGTCTTTCCCCTGGTCCTTTTTTTCCTTCCCTTCTTCCCACAGCAAAACAACTCTCTTTTCCCTTCTTCCAAACTCACTCATTCAGCTGAGCTGTCGTTGCCCCACAACACCCCTGGGGCTGAGCTGAGCGTTAAAATCCATCTTCCAACTGATTTTTCACCTTCATTTAGTCCTTATCTCTCCTTTCTTTTATCTACTCTTTTCCCTCCTCCCAGTCTAGCTTTTATTTCTCCTTCGAGCCTGTGGCCTAAAAAAAGGACACATCCTTCCCATTCAATCTTCCCAGAAAGTTTCAGTGAGAAAGAGAACCTGAAGATGTGTGTCCATTTAAATCTAATGGAGAGAAGAAGAGATAAAGAAAACAAAACAACAGACATTGAAAAGATGTTGTAAAATGGAGCAAAGTTTATAAATTAACCTGTTTAAAACTCTGGCACAAATTAACCCTGTCTAAGTCTGGATAGGGTGAATGTTCATCTTCACCTAAAATGAAAATTTGCAGTCTCGTGGTACAGAAATCATAGGCAGTAAATGGGAGAGGATGGCTTGTCTAATGAGTGCTTGTTTTGTCTTAAATATGTATGAAGATTTATATTGTTCTTCCTGCTCCTTGCCTTTTAAAGCAGAAGTCTGAAAAACAGAAACGAAGGAATTGATGATGTTATGCTAGAGCAGTGAGGAGAGATGGTGTGATGGCAACAGCAGGAAGTTCCAGCAGCAAGTGCTGCTTGAATGGAGCAGAAGTGAAGGGCAGAGGAAGAGTCAGTGCACCAAGGTCTCCTGGGTGCCTTAGGAAAGCAGCCTGTCCTCTACAAGCTCCTCACTTTATTCAGATGCCAAATGTGGGTACATCACTATTCCAGGTCACATATCAGCCAAGCCCTACTCAGCTGTTCCTTCTCACAGCTCTGAAGCATTGCCAGGACTAAAGCCTGTCTCATGACACACTGGAGCACAAGGAACAAGAAACCAACCCAAATTCATCGACTTTTTCAATGACTGCAATGGGTTTTGCATTTGGTCATGGTAGGGATCCTGGGGCAACATGATGAAGTGATAAAACGAAAAGGTGAGGAACAGACTTCTCTTTCTATACCATCTAGTACTCACACATGCCACAGGGTCAAGGTATACGAGATGTTTCTCTCTGTCAAATTCACAGAACCTCTGTTATCAGAACAAGAGAGACTTTTTCTGAACAGTGAGGGGCAGGTTTCAAAAGCAGAAGCAGCTGTGGTTCAGCACAGAGGATTTATTAGCAAATGAGGTGGCTTGGGATCACAGGATAATTAGGCTGGAAAGGATCTCAGGAGGTCTCTGGTCCAACCTCCTGCTCAGAGCAGCAGCAGCTTCAGGTCAAATCTGGCTGCTTAGGGCTTCCTCCAGCATGGGCTTGAAAACCTCCAAGCTTGGAGATTGCACAGCCTCCTTGGGCAATCTGATCCATTGCTTGGCTTACTGTGCATACAGGTTTATTTACTGCAGCACTTTGAAAAGAAACCCTTTTTGTCTGTGCAGTGGGGAGATCAGCCACCAAGTGATGCTACTCTCACGTGAGAACATGAATAATGGGAATGACAACTCTTATTTTGGATGTGATCAGCACTTCTGCCATCTGACACCATGATGAACACCAGCATTTTTCATGCATCTAAATAATTCCCCACTCCAAGCAGCAAGCATATATTTTCATCTCCAGCTAAACTAAAGAATAATATCATTAAATATTAAAAAGTATAAACTTAAACAGAAAATATTCTCTGCTTCAGTCCCGTCCATATTCTTCTGCCATATCTCTGGGTCTGAGCTTTTAAGTGATAGGTGGCTTCTGAATTTTCCCTTTACATCCCATCCAGGCACAATAAAAGCTAATTAAAGACAATATATTGTGTATGTTTTTGAGAGGCCTGGTAAAAGGTCTTGGAGGAAAAAAGAGTCTAAAACAAGAGTACAATAAGCGTGAAAATGATGCTGAGGCCTGCTAGAAACCTTGTTTTTGACAGGATCATGGAAATACCTAGCTTGGAAGGGACCTCTGGCTGTTGCCTGGTCCAGCCCCCTCATCAGAATAGGACTGTCTTTTCAGAGTTAGATAAGGTTGTTCAGGGCAGCCTCATAAGGGTGTTGAAATCTCTGGAGCTTTAGCAGGAGTTTGACAGGAGTGGTATCTGTATAATACTTCAAGTAGAGAGGCACAGTTGTTACTGCCTCTGATTTCAGTGGTGCTGTGTGGAAAGAAAAGGAACATCCTAGTAGAAATGGGAGGTGGGAGGAAGAAGGAATTGAGAGATACAACCTCCGTGTCTGCAAACCTGGAGAAGCCCAGAGTCCAAGGATGCCTTGTTACCTGCATGAAGACATGTACAGACATAAGAGTTAGGACAGGACAGAAAGAGTTATGGGACCAAAAAGCTGTTACATGATGAAGCAACCAACAGAAGTTCCTAACAGACTGTGCTTCCTCTGGTTATCCATATCACTGACGTGAATCTGCTCAGACTCAGTGTTTAAGAAACATGAATGATTGCTGTGAACTCAGTTTCACCTCTTTACTATGGGAGAGGGTAAGTGAGAACCAACTTGTTTCATCCAAAGTTTGGCAACCTGCAGATTGAACAGTTTGGCTGTGAAAAGCAGAGGAAGCGAAGAGCCCTGATGTTGGACTACTCAGAAGGAAACTGTTTGTCATCTGTTCTTGCCCAAGAAACATCTTGCTCTGAAAGCCAATGCTGTGGATCTCTGAATCCCTGTGGAAAAGACCATGTGCAGTGAATGAGCTTTCCATGACCCAAGGTACCCTTCAGCCTGTTGGTTAGAATGGGCTCTGCAGTGAGGAGACAGCCTGGCCCGTGAGTGCACAACGCATGTAGTGTGCTACATGAAATAAAAGCTATATTTAAACACCACACTACGCAGAAGAACTTGTCACAACAGCATTTGCTATAAACCCCTCAGATGTTACTTTCATAAAGACAGACAAAGAAATGTATCTGTCCTAGCCATCATTTGATATGGTAACCTGTAGCACAACATGGGGATATGCTAGTAAGTGTTCCTGCATTAGTCAGCCCTGGTCTCCCAGATGAGCTCACTACCCTGCTCTGGCACGTGCTACCAGAAGTAGTTGATATCTTTGAGATGGTCTGGAACTACCTGGTGTGAATGGATGCTTCTGTGTGCTCCAGCCTGGGTCAGAACTGCCCATAAAAAGTGGGGTTGCACCCCAGCTCTTTCTGCACTGGAACCTGATTTTACACCCTTCCCACCTGGGACAGTTTTCTCTGAGGGAGGATTTGGTTGTTCTTTCACATTTAATTTGCTTATTCACACACCTGTTTCCTTTAATTTCTTGCTTTTTCCAATTCTCTAATTCCTGTCTTCTGATAATCTTGCTCTAATTAAACTCAATTATGCGCTCAGTAAAAGAGTTATTTCTTCAAGCTGGTCCTTTTTGGTTCTGCTTCAGATCTCACAGGGACTGTATATTCACGCACTCATCCTCCATTAAATGAAATGCACCATGCTTTCAAACAAGTTAGTTGTAGCAAACAAAAAACTCCATAAATTAAAGCACATTAAGTACATCTGTTGGAAAACACTGTGGGTTTTGTTGGACAATAGCAGTACCACATTTGGTTATTCACCTTACTGACATCTCATCAGCTCAAAATGCACTAAAAACAAGGAGAAAAAAAAATCAAGTTAGGATATTTGCTAGAACTTTTGTTGTTGATGTTGTAGCTGCTTTTGGTACTGAGAACAGGAAGTATAAGTTGGTAGCAGTTGCAAAAGCTAACTGCAATAAACAATATAATCGAATGATATAATAATAGTAATAATACTGAATGATGCCAGAGTAATTCGCTGATGTAGAACAGACGCAAATTTAAAGGCATGATATAAATAGCATTGGAAGAATTGGATATGTATAAAGGAGAAAATAATCAAATGTAATATAGCAGGTGTCTGAAAATTTGATATGCATAAAACAGAGAAGGTAAAATAGAGTGTGAGTGCTATTCAAGGATTACTTCTTTTGACAAGCTCATGATCAGATTGATGACTGCCAAATGGCATCATCTGTTTCCAGAGGAGGTGAGTGAAGGCAGCAGGGAAAGAAAGCTCTGTGCTTGGCTAGAACTGATGGATCCACTCATTTGTGGTAACAAAGGAAACCCACAATCAGATGATGTTATGCCAGTGAACCGGCAGTCTCAGTACAAGTAACTCAGATTGGTTAGAAAAAGATGTAATGAAATAGCTATCATCCAATTACATCTGACTAACCAACAATGTTAACATTTTCCTTCCATCTGTTGTAAGGATTTGCTGTCTTTCTTCCCAAGTATTCACCATAAATGACTTTTATGGACATCTTTAACAGTTCCGATAAGAAGAGTATATCCAAATCCATAACCACATCCATATGCATATCTATATCCATCCATGTATATCTGACACTAGTATACTTTGTTCAGCTTAAGTAGAATGATCTTTTTGATATCTGAGAGCGTCATAGAGATTAAATTCATTTTAATGACAGGACCAGCGTACTCCTTATGTTTTAGATGCTGCTGATTGAATATGATTGAATAATTAACTAGAAAAATTAAAATTACTCAAGCTTTTCGTGTGTGTGTGTGTGTGTGTGTGATGGTATATTATTCACAAAACTCAGCCTATGGAAATCGTTTTCTTACTTTTTTTTTTTTTTTTTTTTTTTTTTTTTAATGCCTCATGGTGGCTATTTGCTGCCTGCTGATTGTGATTTCCTCTTTGAATTGCATAAAATTTCTGTGTATGATTGGTGACTGGCATTTTTTAAAGACGAGACTAGTGAATGCAAAATAGTAAATGACTTCCAGTCCTCTCCCAGTGCAAATAGTTGTCTGTGCTAAGCTTCATGAAATACTTGGTAAGCATTCATAAATAAATTGGTGGTCATCCATCCATTTGGAAATAATGATTATCACACCATGAAATATTTTACACAGAAATCAGTATGCTCACTCAAAATAATATTAGAAGAGCAATGTTTGTGTTGTCTGATTAGCTCCAAAACCAGAAAATGGAAATCCGCTTTTCCAAACTTATGTTTTCTATCATCATCTTTCTTTCCTAAATGTCCAGTCCGTGAGTGGTCTCTAAATTTCAATGTCACATTTTGACAAAAAAATGCAAGGAAGGCATGTTTTGCAAGTGCTTTTTGCAAATGAATGGTACAAAACAATGTTTTATAAGTTTACCCAGTGCTAGAAATGCTTTGTCAAAATATTGCTTCAGTAAAATATAAGATTTTCTTTTAAGGCTACACTGAAATATTTAAGCAAGTAAATATGCTGTTATTCTAAGAAATGCAATTTCTAGTTTGCAGAGCTGTGCACCAGAATGAGTATTTCTCATTATCTCTGATTTATTCATTGCAGTTAGTTATTAGCCAGCTCTATTGAATTTCCTAGCAGGATGACATTCTCTTTTAAAGGCATATGTGTGTTATAGCAACCCTTAATTTATTGGTCTTTTAAAATATAAAAGCCCTATTTGTTGTTGGTTAGCAAAGCTGTAATCATGCTAAACTATGTCATCTTATGGGCTTTCTTTGAATGCCTTATGAGTGACATCTTCAATGTAATGTTATCGTTAATGTTATTAATGAATCAGACCAATTTATAGCTTGGAATAGTCTCAAATTTAAGAAATCTCTTTCTTATTTCGTTTATATGAACAAAGATGACTATAGCACCAGTGCTGTTTGTAGTTTTGCATGTAAAAGTGCTCTGCTGAATACTCTGTGAATAGCTGGACATTCAAAGGTTTAAAACATTTTTTATTGTTTTGAGGAATGAAATCCATACCCAAGTTTTATCAAAATTTCTGGATTCCCTTTCACATTTCTTTTAATAAGCTAAAGCTGAAAACAACTTGTAGTGAATAACTTAGGAAAACATGGTTCTCATTTAATCTCATTTAAAATTCCTTGGGATTTCCAAGGGCCAGAAAAGCAGATTAAAAATTCTTTTACAGATCATATGAGATATTGCTTATTAAAGTACAGATTAATTACTTCTCTGTTGATAAATTACTTCTGACACTTGTAATTAAAGCAGAAGATTCAATCATTAACTTCAATCAGTGTGAAAGTATACTTAAAAAGAGCAAATTGCAATGCACAAAGGGTAATAGCCTAATGGTACACTGTATTTTTTATATTTTAAAATCTCTTTTACTTGGAAAGTTTATTTAAAAAGGTCATTGTATATATCTGATTTTTCATACCTCTGTGTCCATAAATCACTAAACCAACATGCAAGGAAAAAAAAAAAAAAGTGTTTGTAATACATATAAAAAAGCTTTTGAAGGAGAACTGTATTATGGTATAACACATATATGTAGCACACAGTATACCATGTTGTCCCATAGATGCAAACAGGCCGCCATCTGACTTTGCTAGTTATTGTACAAACATGAAGAAAAAGGCAGTATCTGACTCAGAAAAAGGTTTCTGATATTAATAACTGTATCACTGGGTGACTGCATCACATAGCGAGGAGGAAAATACTGTACTTCAGAGAAAAGCCAATGCTTCTTAGCCTGGTTAAATGCCTCGCTGATGCAAAAAAAAAGCAGTAATTTTCAGTCAAATAAGTGCTTTGGAGTACCTCACTCATTGAAAAATCTTACTGAAGAGAAAGCAGTAGGCTTCCACTTCAAAGTGGCTGGTAGGGAACAACTGTATTATGCTTCCAACCCAGATATCAATGGTGTCACTATGTTGAACCTGAAATGGCAATGCCTTGTCTCCACTGAGGCTTGTACAGATGCACGGAGTTATTCTGCCCTGAGTGCAGAACGTTGCATTTCACCTGCTGAACTGCGTGATCTTTTGTTAACCCAGTCCTCACGTTTTTTACATCCCATAGAGCTGTGGGGGACACATTACCTTTTGACATATCAGACCTTCCACAGGTTAGTATTTTCTGATAATTCTTAGCTAATTCTGTTTCACCAGATAGGTTCTTCATGATGGCATCCAACATTTGGATAGGCTGGACCGATGGGCTAAGGCCAACTGTATGAAGTTTAACAAGGCCAAGTGCCGGGTCCTGCACCTGGGGCACAACAACCCCAGGCAGAGCTACAGGCTGGGGGATGAGTGGCTGGAAAGCTGCCTGGCAGAGAAGGACCTGGGTGTGCTGGTTGACAGTCGGCTGAATATGAGCCAGCAGTGTGCTCAGGTGGCCAAGAAGGCCAACAGCATCCTGGCTCGTATCAGGAACAGTGTGGCCAGCAGGACTAGGGAGGTGATTGTCCCCCTGTACTCGGCTCTGGTGAGGCCGCACCTCGAGTACTGTGTTCAGTTTTGGGCCCCTCACTACAAGAAGGACATGGAGGTGCTCGAGAGAGTCCAGAGAAGGGCAACGAAGCTGGTGAGGGGTCTGGAGAACAAGTCTTACGAGGTACGGCTGAGGGAGCTGGGGTTGTTCAGCCTGGAGAAGAGGAGGCTCAGGGGTGACCTTATCGCTCTCTACAGGTACCTTAAAGGAGGCTGTAGTGAGGTAGGGATTGGTCTCTTCTCCCACGTGCCTGGTGACAGGACGAGGGGGAATGGGCTAAAGTTGCGTCAGGGGAGGTTTAGGTTGAATATTAGGAAAAACTTCTTTACCGAAAGGGTAGTTAGGCATTGGAATGGGCTGCCCAGGGAAGTGGTTGAGTCACCATCCCTGGAGGTCTTTAAAAGACGTTTAGATGTTGAGCTTAGAGATATGGTTTAGTGTGGGCCTTGTTAGAGTTAGGTCAGAGGTTGGACTAGGTGATCTTGGAGGTCTCTTCCAACCTGAACGATTCTGTGATTCTGTGATTCTGTGATTGTTTGTTCCAGCATCAGTCTCTAAGGTAGTTTGCTTTTTAATAGATATCATCTGGATGTTGTGCCATTGACTATTACCAAACTTACTACTATTCAGCCCAGTAGTCCAGCCATTTTTCAACACATCCAAAAGTCTATTTGTCCATGCACACTTGCTCAGCTTCCAGATTACAGTCGAAGTATATCCACAACCCTCCTCATCCACATAGGTAGTCCTTTCATCACAGAAGGTAATCAGGTTGGTCAAGTTTTATTTCCCCTTGGTAAATTTCTGCTCAGGGCCATGCCCAGTCAAGTTCTAAATATCTCCAAGGATAGAAATTCCACAGCCTCCCTGGGAAACCTGTGACAGTGCTTGATCACCCCCATTGAAAAGATTATTTTTCCTTGTACCTAAGTGGAATTTCTTTTGTCACAACCTGTTTCTGTTGTCTCTCCTCCTTCACAATGAGAGATCTTCTCTGTACCCTCTCATCAAGTGGTTGAAGAAAGCAATAAAATCTCCCTTGAGCCTTCTCTTCTCAAGACTGAACAAATCCACTTCTTTCAGCCTCTCCTCATATATCATGATCTCCAGTGCTTTGATCACCTAAGTGGCCTCTGCTGGACTCACTCCGGTCTGTCTGCGTCTTTCTTGCACTGAGGAGCCTGAAATTGAACACATTGCCCCAGGTGTAGTCTCACAGGCACCAAACTGAGAGGAACATTCACTCAGTAGTAATTCTTATCTGTTAATCCCCAGCTGTTGGCTGTCCAGCTCCTTCCTGGGACCAGGCTTTGCCTATGAAGATTTATGCAAAAAAAGGTGTGAAAGATCTCAGGTATGTCAATATCATCCTTTATTATATTATTTTTATAGCCTGTTCTTTTTTTCTGATTTTCATCATTTTGTTTTGATTTGGTTTGGGTTGGGTTGGGTTGTTATTGGTTTGTTGTTTTTATTTACTTATTTATTTATTTTTCTTTTCAGGAGGAAACTTCATGATTAGCCAAGGTCTTCTGCCCAATTTTCTGATTTGCTCCTGATCTCTCTGTAAGGTATAATCTATGTATTTGTTTAAAATCTACCAGCCCTGCTGGGCACCCTTCCTCTGATAGCAGCTTCCTAAAGGATTCTAACAAAGACTTAAGCCAAGGTTTGTTCTAAGGAACCTGGAGTCCTAACTCTGCTGCTTGCCTTCACAGCCCTCCTCCAAGTCACATCATTGTCGCTGTGGCCCAAAGTGCTGTCTGACCACACTGGTCACCAGTTATCCCTTGCTTATGAGCAGCAATCAAGTAGAGCATTATCCTTCCCTGACTGGCTACTCTAGCATTTGCATCAGGAAACTGTAACCAGCAAAGCACAACAACATCCTGGGTTGCTTGCATGAGGTTGTGCTGTCCTCCCAGTAGATGTCTAGATTGTTGAAACCTACCTTGAAGTCTAGAGTCTGCAATTGGGAAACTTCTCCAAGCATGCTGTGGAAAGCTTCATCTACTTCATCCTTTAGATCAGGCACTCTGTCACAGACCCCCAAAAGATTGTCGCCAGAATCTCTTTGTTCTTGAGCCACAGACTCTCAGCTAGAAAGGGAAGACTTAAATTTGGGGCTTCTTTCGCTGATGTCTGATATAGAGAAAGGGAAATAAATCTGAAGGACCCATGGTCAGACCTGATAGAAGTTTATTTTGTGAGAGTTTTGTTGTGTTTGAGAGGGTTTTGTCTTTTTTTTTTTTTTTCTATTAAAATAGGAATAGTATTATAAAGTGGAGAAAATGTTCTAACTATAATGGTGTTTTAAAGTCTAAGCCCGACTATTTCTAAAAGTGGCTGGAGTGAGATGCTTTTGGAAAGGAAAAGTTGGAGCCTGGGCATGAAGGGCAGGAGAATCCATCTGGTAAGACAATGAAAAAGCTATTACAAAGTCTCCTGTGATCTTAGAGACAGAAGAAGCTGGAAACTGATTTAATTGTCAGCGCTACCAGCATTCTCATTCAGAACTGGAACATCAGTTTGGGGAACAGCTTGCAACAAGGCAAGGTCACCTGGGAACTGTGAGTGCAAATGGAAGAAGGTCAGACCAGAGTGTCGGTGGTGGCTTGCCTGAGTCCTTGTTGCTTCCCAAGGTTTGACAATCCCAGTGGGTGAGTTATGTGTTATTACAGGGGGAAAAAGCAATTGTTCAAGTTGCAACTTCCATTGTTTGTACAATGAGTGCAGTTTATGATAGATGCCTAACTTTTAAAAAGACAAAATTAGATGAAATGGCTGCCACCTATAAAGGTGAAGTACTTGCCAAAGATCATAGAGAAAACAGGAAATAAAATGCAGCTCATTAGTCTGGTGCAGCCTACAGTACAGAGGGTGAGTGGGATACAGAGCTAAGTACAGCTCTGGCTTCATTTATGGAAATGAAGTTACATCCACTCACATTAGAAATGATTATAGCTCCTACTGTCGAGATTAAACAATCCCCAGGTCTCATATACCTAATGTGTCCAAAGTTGAGATTCACTCAGCCTTTCCTGACATTTGAAATAGCAATTTGAGCTTTCAATTCTTTCTGTCCTTCTTCATTCACAGTTGCTAAATTCTAATTACATTTTTTATTCAAACAGCAGGCAAGTGACTCCTTTGAGCCTGAAGGATTTTTTTTTATTACTATTTTATTTCAAGGAGGGAGTAAAGAGATCTCAAAAAAGCTTTTAATTTCTGATGAAAGAGATCAGAAGAAGAAAAGTGTGCTAAGTCTTCATCTCAGTCCATTATTGGTACCACAGTCATCAGATATGCTATTCAGGTAGACCTTTTCTATGTATCTGCTTGCTACTCATAGTTTGGAAGAGATATATATAATTATTTTCTTCAGAGAAATTAAAAATATTTATTAATATTATTATTAACACTGTTTCCTAGGGTAAACTGTAAGCACTTCACAGGATGTACATGAAAACCACACTACAAGAATTCACTTTTGTTTGGAAACTTCCTGGCTACATGGCACAAAATGCATTTCCTCATGTTTTTCTGCATCTTTGGGGTAGAGTTTAGTAGAATGCTATGGGACAAAATATGTGGCTTGGGGAATCAACAAAGAGAGGAAATGACTTTCAAAAAGCTACCTTCATGCTTAATCGTTCATGACTTCATCATCTATTAGGGAAGAACAGAGGAATGATGGTGTTGGGTCAGACAAAAGGTTCTTTTGACCTTGCTTTCTGTCTCAAACAGTGGAGAGTCATAGGACGACAGGGCTAATGGCTTGCAGGATAACCCAGGCTAGGAGGGACCTCAAGGGTCTCTGGTCCAACCTCCTGCTCAGAGCAGGCTCAGCTCCATGGTCAGACCAACCTGCTCAGGGATTCATCCACCTGAGACTTGAAAAGATCCTAGGACACAGACAGTGCAAAACCTGTGCCTCTTCCTGACTGTCCTTGTGGGGAAAAAGTTTCTCCCTATATCAAGGTTGAACTTCTCCTGCTTCAGATAATGTTCATAATCCCTTGTTCTCCCACCCTGCATGGCTGTAATGAGCCCAGCTCCACATCCTCAAAGACCTACTCATAGGCACTGGGGGTGTTGTTAGGTCCCCCCTAAAACCATCTCTGTTCCAGGCTATGCAATCCCAGCTCCCACAGCCTCTCCTCACAAGGCTAATGCTCCAGTCTCCTTGATCTTGGTGGCCCAGGAGAAAGTGAAAAACAAGACAGACCTGAGGAAAAAAACACTTTTTTTTTTTTTTCTCTAGCTTCTGTTGTAGCATGAATTTTTCTTCTGGTCAGCATACCAATCCAGTCTTTTATCCATGTGGTTACCCACTCACCCTGACCATAGTGTCCAAATGTGGGTACTAGAACATTGTGAGAGACAGTACCGAATGACTTGCCGAAGTTGAGGCAAATGACATCTACTGCTCTCTCCCTGTTCACCAATTAAGTTATATTTTTGCATAAGACAACAAGGTTGGTCAAACATGATTTGCCCTTGGCAAATCCATGCTTACTGTTCCCAGGCACCTTCCTCTCCTCTGTGTTCTCAGAAATGTTCTCCAAGGGAACAGGAATGTGTGCTCAGAGAAAAATGTAGAGTTGGGGAATACAAGAATTCATACCTACCCTTTTATGTTTTCCCAATTTCCAACAAACTTCAGCTAAGAGGTTTCCTGAATCAAAATTTGTATCTTTGTATTAATGAACCTTGAAATATGTTTTCTCCCATTAATGCCTCTAGTAACTTTTTCCAACCTGACTAACAGGTGACATCTCCAGCAACCTGTGACTGAGTGTTACAGTTCAATTTCGTGTCATAGGAAAATGTAGGCACCTCATCTTTGGGGTTGACAAGCTTCTCCTGATTATCATTCTTCTCTTCGTATTCAGTGGATAGAAGCAGGTCCTCTGTAGGAGGAACAAGAAGGTTGCTTTTTTTGTTGATTTTTTTTCCTAACAGACTTATTTCTTTTAAATTGCATGCTTGGAAAATTAATTAAAATTTCTTTTTTATTTTTCTTTTTTTTTTCTTTTTCTTTTTTTTTTTTTGACATGGAGAGAACCGGGGATCAAGGACATACATAGAATGAAAAAGTAGCTCCTTCCTCTGCCCAGTGGCACTTCTCTGGATTTATAATCATTGTCATTCCCATTAAGTTTTTCTTCAGAGTAGAAACACTTCATTGTACTTATTTCACATATACATAGTTTGCCCAGTGAGAGGTCAAGGGGTTGGAAGTACAGACTGAACTTCTGGCTAAGCACAATAAATGCACTTACTATGCAGGTTGTATGAGATCACACTGTTAGGTAACATCTCCTCTTATGGTACCTCAGATACCTTTTTTGCCCTAGGATACCTCCCTTTCAAGGACTTTATAAATATCAAAGTTAAATGCAATCTGCTCTGCTCAGTTTCTGCTTTTCAAGATGAGATCTATAACTTGGTCAGAAACAATTAAGGAGTTATTAGCATAATCTGGTCTGCGGCTAACAGCAGCATTAGTCACATACCTTTAAACTGTGCTTCAGAGCATAAAACAGAGACAATTTCTGTGTGTGTATATTACAATAACTACTTGAAAAGCCATGAATTTATACACAGCTGTCATCTTCATTTTTACCAGTGTAAGAAGGTGTGACATACTGAAGACTGAGTCATTTTTAATATCATAAAGGGCAGATGAGTGTTTTAATGTGTTCATTTTTCATACTTAGCTTTGATTTCACCTAGACCCAGTGCTTTGAAATTTGCATGAGAGCTAATGGCATTGCCATTGACCCTGGTCACTTCCATAAATGTTTCTGGGAATGGTTGAGCTCCTATAGCTGTTCAGTATTCATGGCTGAGACTTTATTTGTGATTAACCATGCCCTCTTTCAAGTTAAATCCCCAAAAAGCTGTCTCTGAAGGCAGGAGGCATCTAATATTTGTACCTCATGGAAAAAAATACAAGGTATTGCTGTCAAAACAGAAATATTTATATAGCTATCTAATGATAGCATCTGTGCAGGCAAGTGTGCATGTGTCTGCAATATGGATGGATTTCATATGTATAAACGGATAGTTGAAGCTGTACTGCCTTCTTTTTTAAAAAGAATCATTCTTTATATAGAAAGAGGGCATGCGCATACAAATAAATATTTTAAAATATTTGAATAGAAAATATTCTGCCACTGCTCTCTTAAAAAAATCAGCAGCTAATCTTGAAGAATTTCACCTGAAATATGTGGAGAGCGTGCACTTGCAAACACAAGGTTTTCATTTTTAATTATAGAGTGCAGCCAGGAACAACAAGATTTTAGGAAAATATTCCAGTTTAAATAGCCATAAGAGATATATATTTTTGGTAGCAACAATTAACTCCAATTACTATCAAATGTACAGTTGCTTTATATAATACAAGAATGCAAAAGGTAATATACTCAAGTGAACATGCATGAACATAAACCAGCTACATCCCTTTGAGAAAAACGTTCAAATGAGAAGAGAAAATTAATGAACCTGGTGATAGATGTACCAAATTAAGTGACACCTGAAAGAGGCCATTGTCTATAACTCAGTACCCTTCAAAATACTTTTGTACTGAAGTGGTAGTTTTTCTTGTGAATTTTAAAATATCATTAACCCACAGGAAATTGCAAAAACATTCATGATAGGGATGTTATGTTCAACCAGAACTTGGAAAAATTACAATATCACAATACCATTTTTGTAGAAATTTCAAACTCTTAACTGCAGAGTAGTGGAAGAATATTACATTATAATTCACCTTGAGTAGTAAGTTGAATGAAGTCTCTATCCTGCTTTGAGTGAAAGAAATAATAAAATCACAGTTGACTTCCTTAGGACAGGATCGGGCCCTATCAGGCTAAGGATGATAAATTAAAATAATATATCAGCAGCAGATGGTTGCAACAGATGATTGAATAAGCACTCTGTTTAATTTTTATGAAATAACTTTTTTTAAATGTTCAGCTTGTCAAGAAATTAAATCTCTGATGAATGCTAAAAAGTGCTATATTTTCATTACAGTAAGTAGGGGGCAATTTTGCTTGCCAAATTATTTCTAAAGCAATAATATTGTGCAACTGCAACATAATGTATATACTCATTCAAATGCAGGAAAAAAAAATCTTTGTTTTGCATAAGAAGAATTCAATAGAAATAAGGAAAAAAAGGACAAAGAGAGAGTAGGAATAGTTCAAGAGAAAATAGACACTATCCCTCTGGTATTCTACTCACGCTACAAAGGTACCTGTTTCTCTTGAAACTGGGGGAGTTAGGCTTCTAAAAGTGGTAACGCACATACATACCCCTGTGGATATGTCCCCCCCACACAACTGAGTAAGGTATTATATATAAAACATTGCACTGAAATGTAATGGATGTTTTGACTGGTCCTGTCAACACACATTATAGACAGTAACAATTGCATGCATTCCTATGGCTACTACACATGCGGTTGGGATTTTCCAGCTAGACACAAGTGTGAAGCACTCTGAGTGCACAAGCAGGGAGCCTGATCTGTCCTGCAGGCATAAAATAACTGCTCGTTCATTATAAAAATAATACATGCACATACAGCCATCTACCAGACATCCAGCAGCTCCTGCCTAATGTTCCCCCAGCAGTTCTGGACAGGTGGCAGGTACTCGCACACTATGGGAAAGTTATCAAAGGCCTTCACCTCCCTCTGAGCAAGAATAACAGCAATATAGTGTTATGCTCCTGTAGCAGTGTGCCATAATGACTTCTTAGGCTTACCTAAAAAGCTATGTTTACACTATGTGAATAAAATAACAAGGCATTGTCTGCCTTCTGTCCAAGCATGGCTTGCACCCTGCACAGCTAACTCTCTATGTCCAGCTAGGATGGCTTCACTGAGGGCATCTCAGTGACTTTCAAAACAAATATGCGTTGTGGACTTCTCCTCCCCCTTAGATTTCTGAAATATTGGTATCCCCTGGTCTGCTGTGAGGGGCAACCAGCTTGCTCAGGACAAACCCATGCAAAGGAGACTGCTGAAAATTTGATAGTACAGATGGTCATATAAGCGCTCAAGCCCAAGGATGGACTCTTTTCTGATATTAATACAGACGTGGCCAAAGATGCCATAAATCTGTTCAAATACATCAGGAAAGGGAGGAACTTTATTTACGGACACAAGTTAATCTAAGAAATCATCATTAGCTAGAAAAGATCCTCTTTTTCAAAGCATTCAATTCATTTAACACTAGGACTCCAAGAACAAACAGGCTTACCATCTTTCTAATTTCTTCCCTAGATAAAGCAAATCAGATGTCAAAAGTTTACTGTTGAAGCAGACTTTTGCAGATAAACTCTGTGTCTGAAAACTGTGTATTCAGTGCACTCATGGCTGAAAGAAGACATTAACAAAATTTAGTGCAAGACTGAGCAGTGCCTTTTCGAAGGCAACATAATGAATTATTGGGACAACTCATCAGCCACTGTGGGGTGTTTGCATTACTGGAAGACTTGAAAGCAATACAGGACAACTTTCTGAAAACAACCTTTACCTCAACAAAGGATTCTGAGCTGAGTTCAGGAGTTACTGAATAAAATTCTGAATCACATAAGAAGGAAAGAGAATTCAAAGGTGGACATGAGGACACCCCAGCAAGGAGGGACAGAGCCACCTGGGTGTATACTTCAGGATCTCTTCTTTCTAGAATGTTCCAGGTGAGCAGATGACCAGTGTTGATATGACTGCCCATGGGCAGATGCCTCATTTTAGGTTCTTGTTTATTCTGTGATTTTCAGACATTTTGATTTTCAGAACTACTGTTCCAGCTGAGCTGTCTGATGTCTGAAATCCTGAAAAATGTACTGGAGAGAGCAGTGGACATAGTGGTCTAAGAGGTGAAGATGCCATAGTTTTCTCTGTCCCCCCAAGCGCTAAGCAGTTGCCATGCCTTAGTGTGGTAGCAGCTGGATTTAAAAGTCTCAGATCGAGGGATTTCTGTTCAACCAGATGTTTACAATGTCCTTTGGGAACATCAGGGTAAAAAATGAAGTGTAATCATCGTCTCTTATAAATAGCAATGGACTCGAAGAGGCTCACAGACTGCAGACAGTATGTGCAGCATTTACAGGAATCTGGCTTTGCATTTGCTGCACGAGAAGCAGAACAAACCTAAGAACAGACCACCTCCGTCACAGCTCTTGTATCAGGAGTCTAGGTGTCCCGAAAAGTGGTGGGAATCCTTCCAGTGACTTCACAGAAAGGTGGATAGGATCCAGATAGGGCAGAAGAGAACTCCATCAAGTTTTCCTACTCAGTGTTATCCTGTGAAAGGTATGTGCCAGGAAGGGATAAATCAGCTGGGTCATTTTCCATACTAATTTGAAGTAAACAGAGTTTACATGGTTACAGAGAAACGGTGAGTTTACAAAGGACAGCATTCCAGGAAAGAATGGTACATTAAAAAAAAGCAAATTAAAGACAAGAAAATTGTTTTCTGCACCAAAGAATGTCAGACCATATCACATTTTCTGGTAATTCAAGAATCTTCTCTGAAACACACATCAGTTGGATATAATCTTCCTGTGGCATGTATAGAGATTGATTTTGGTTTAAAAGGCTCGGCACTTTGAGTGGAAAACCAAAAGCTTAAACTCCATCATCAGCACTAGCCAGTCACAACACGAATGCTTAAATGTTGACTGGTGGTCCTGTGGGAGTTGTTATGACTCCTATGTTCCCTTGATAAATCCTGTTCTCTGAGATGTTCCCAGGGCTTGTGTACATTCTGCTTGTGGCTACACTGATAACAAAGTCACATTCCTCAACTCTGAAAAAGCAAGAAATACACTGTGTTGTTTCATGAGATTTGTCCGGCTTTGCATCAGAGAGCCAAGGAAGCGGACATGATATGGCCTTTAGCATACAGACTTCTGCTTATGAGAATATCTTCTCATTTGTATGTGCAAGAAATACACAGCTCCTTTCAGGAAGAACATCTTTTGCACAACCTAAACAACCAGCACAACCAACTTTCTTTGGTCACACATGGGAAAGAGACATCTGAATGACAGCATGCTCTGACCAGTGCTACTGGATCTTAAAACTGGCATTAGGTGCAGAAAACTCATCTTAGTGAAATACAGACACTTTACTCTAACTGAACAGTCTATAAACAGAGCCTTTAGCCTGCTTACCTGCCTAAGACATCTTTGCTGCCTTTTTTCTCTAAAATTCCCACACCCAAAGTTGTGTTCCTTTGCATGCTCAGAGACTTTTGCTGTATTCGGTGAGCTGAAAAATATAGGTTCTTGCTTTTCTCCTTAGCTGGTCTGGAATTCACAAATTAAGCAACCCCCACCCATGTCTCCTGAGGATCCTGATCTATTACACTTAAATAGTACTTAACACACTGGTTAGCCAACACTCATCTCATTCACCCACAAAGGTAAGAGCTACAAAACCCGCAGTGCTGGTAGGGAGCTCATGGCTTTGCTGATGAAGCAGTAATGCCGTGCTGCTGAGAGGGAGCAGTGCTTTTTCAATAGCATTATTGTTAACCTATATTTAATACTATGACTTGCTAGATACAAATATCTGGAAGTATCTAAGTATCTAGGCACATCCTTATGACACCTACCCCACCATGGCTCAGTTATTCCAATTATGTCATAGATTTGTGTCCATGTGTTGTACTCTAGTTCCTCCTTGCTGTTTCCCCACTGTGTGTGTTCATGTCCAAGCATGTGAGGCGGCCCCTTTTTGACCTACTTCACCTCTCTCAGGACTTTCTTGCTCTCATCGTCCTTTCCCATGTCCTCACCAATCCTGATCCCCATTCCCTCACTTAACTGCAGGCTGTTATCGTTATCCCACAGCACACGCAGTTTAAAGCTCTCCTCATCAGGGTGGCCAGACTCTTAGCAAGGATACATTTAACTCACTCTTTCAAGTGGATTCCACCTCTCCTCAGGAGGTTGTTCTTCAAAGAATGTTGTGGGGCCATAAGAGTCAGACACCAGTCAAAGAGACAGTTCATAACTTGCAGGACGTGCCCACTCCTACTCAGCCTTTCTGCTCACCAGCAGGATCAAGAGGACACCACCTTGGCCCCCATGCCTTTCACCCACACTCCTGGTGCAGTCACCTTCACTCACTCTTGATATTCACAGGGTCTCCTCTGGAAGTATCATCGCTGCCCACATGAATGGCCGGCAAGACTGAGGGCTGGATAAATTGTCAGTCTCTTTACAGCATCCCAGATGTAGGTACCCAAAAAGAAATAAGCCTCCTGTGACAGCACATCTGGATGACAGGTGAACATCTCTGTCTTCTGCAAAGGGGAATCTCTAGCCACTCTCACCTGTTACTTCCTCTTAGTGTGGCTGCTTGGTTCAAGTTTGATCAAATCTGAAGACTCCTGTGATGGAGATTGTTTTCCCTGTCACCTCCCACAGCACTGAACCTGTCCCTACCAGTCTGCAGGTGGAGGAGGAACTTTCCTCTGTTGCCTAGTCTCATGTTTCCAGCCTTCTCCATCTCTGACATCCAGTCCTCAATCCAGTATGGCCTCTTGCTGTCCCTGCAGGTTCAGTCTCAGTCAGCCTGCTTACCTAAGGCAGCTCCTTCCTCTGGCAACTCAACTCCTAAACCAGAACACACCCCCAGTAGGTAGGAGACCATCACCTCCAGCCCTAGGAGCACCAGGCACTCCCTGTAGTCTGCATCTTGAGTGGCCACATCCTGCTTCTGGAGCTCTGGCTCAGTCGAGGCCCCTCATGCTCCAGGGGCAGCTGCTCCACTTTGTGCTATGGACCATGCACTTTGGTGTGTCCACTGTTGTTCAGTGGCCACTTGCTCTCCTAAGTGGTTTCTGGGACACTTCTGTGCCTGCTCTATAGAAGCTGTGGCATCTACTAGCTAGATAACCATGTTCCTGAAGAGGCAAGTCCTCAGGAAGTTCAAAAAAGGGAAATGCTAAGAACTGCACCTGGGGAGGAACAACCCCAGGTTCCAGGGCAGGCTAGGGCACTTTTTGCCTGATGTTATTATTACATTACTTGAAAGAATATTTGCTATTTAAAGAAAACAACAAGCAAACTGAAAAAATCTAAAGAAATCAAAATCAGTTGCAGGGCTGTTCATTACAGCAGATAAGATGGTCTGAAAAAAAATCAAATATCACATCAGCATTCCTGATGATATCAAACCCCAGAATGACATTCTCATAATAAGTACTGTGCCACAGATAACAAACTGACTCAGAAACTTGAATTCTATCCAGAAACAACTGGGACAGGACAGGAGAGTGTCTAAATCAAAAATTAAGACAAGGGTCATTTTCTACCATGAGCTCATTAAATAGGATCTTTTGGCTGCAGTTTTATGCCAGCAGTCTGAACACTGGGAAAGAGACAGTTTTAGTACATTTTTCCTTGGTATTGCCCTTGGTCTGCTACATTCCTGGAGGAAGTAAGACCAGGTCCCAGTCTTCTAACATTTTTGATCCTTTAATTTAAACTCTTTAAAATATTTTCCATTTATTGCAGTATCATGATCACTAAACCCATTTATTTTTATTTTATTTATTTTCCTGGTGGTTTCAAATAGCTGTAAACACTGCTGAATATGAGGTTGTCTCCTGGGGAACCCTCATGCAGGCTTCTCTGAATCTCAGCCTACCAACCCCAATACAAATGCTTTGTTTATAACCCACGCTACATGAATAGGTAGCCAAATGGTCCTTACTCTCTGCCAGCCTCAAATGGCCATGTTGCAGTTTGTTAAAGCAGTAACTTCTGATGAAGTAACACTTCATCAACACTTCTCTTGTTCTCAGCCAATTGCAGCACTGATTGCAGTTTTTCAAAGGTCAAAATAAGAAAATAGCATCCAGGCACAGCAGGTCTGGATGGCCAGCTAACCAAATCAGGGCTAATACCTTCCCGAACATACCTTACAAATGTCATGTTAAATTAATTGTATTTAAAACACTATTATACTCTTATATTTCAACACAATGATGCCCAAAGTATGTAAAGTGACGCACAGCCTTATCTTTGTGGACCATTTTTACTATACACTTGTACAGTGCCAAGCACAGACCATCCCTGATCCCCTATTAGATCCTGTCTGCCTACCGCAATAAAAGGACCATGTCTTTTATGTTGATGATTTAATCTCATAGTAATGATCAAAGAATACAGTTCTTGCTCAGAAGCACCTGGAAGCTGGGCCATCTCTTAGTTTGCTTTTATTTTAGATTAAGGTAGTAATGCTAGGTGAAACAAGCCTGCTTTTCTCCTCTCTTTTTATTCCAGTTGTATATACGTGATGACTTCCAAGACTAGCAGCAAATGTTTCTGAGAATCCATTTTCAGGAAGACAGTGACAAATTACAAACACCATCTAATTTGACTTCACGGGAGGGAATGTCTTGGGTGCTAGAATTAGTGTCAAATTTAGACAGCTCCAGACTTCAAAGGCACCTTTAAACAGGGGTAACAAAACAAATCAGTGTAGCCTGGAGACAGCTGGCAACAAACACTGAGCTGATGTGTTATCTTTTTGTGCACTACTTTACCAGAAGTAAAATTAATTTAGAGTATCGGCAGAATGTAGCAAAGATCCTGACCCTGACATAAGAAGAGCATTTCAAAGAAAACTATCTGGAGGCCTACTTACGTCTAGTGACAGCAGAACCATAATTCAGTCATGCTGGCATTGAGCTCATTTAATTTTCAGTGCCTACATACAGACTTTGGCACATGTGAAGGCATTATAAGCTTTTTGCACAGTTCACAGAGAGAAGCTTGCACTTTTGGGACATGGGCTATCTCCTGCACCTTTTTAGATATCTACATAAAAAAAAAAGGTAAATTATGCTCTGTCTTTCCCTGACCATGCTCACTGGGTCTCTGGTGGGTAACATTGATGCCTGGGAAACATAAATTTGCAGTCCTAGGAGCAGAGAGTGAGGCATCTCATCTGAAGGAGGCAACTCTAATCAGAACTTGGGTCCAACTCTACTTTGAAATTATTTTTGAAAAATGACAGAGATGTGACAGGCTGGGCACTAAGCCACATATAAGGCCACAGGAAGCTACAGGTGATTTTTGAAATTTAAAAGCCAAAAAGGGAAAAACATAAATTTTATTTTCAGATTCTCTTTTAAGGGCAACACTCCAACGCATTTTTGTTGTATCTGAAGTCCTAGCTTATCTTAGTCTTACCAATGCAAGATTTTCAGGACCGTGCTAATGACCATGCCACAGCAACAAGAGATAGACAGAGGATTCAAATATAGCAAACTCATAGATGTCACCTAAGCTTTGAGTCACATTCACTGAAATCATGGATTGCCTTTTCCATCAACCTTGAAATGGTATGAATAAATCTGCAAACAAAATCTCCAGACTATTCAGTGTAATGTCTACAGATACCGAGAGAGAGCTAATGTTTCCACTCTCTCTTTTGATGTCACTCCAACACTAATATCATAGTTCATGGAGAGAAACAAGCAATTCAAGACAGCAGTTCATCGTATGCATATTAACTTCCTCAACCATCCTCTTGTAATTACCTTTCTTTTTCTTAGGGTAGCCTTTTTTGACTAAGATGGCCAACTTACAGATGTTGAAGTTGAGGCAAATGAAAAGCAGCCTGACTGCCAGCTGCCTAGCTTGAGCTCAACTGTCGGAAGTACTGCACCAATAACACCAGCAGGAGCTGTACTACAGATAATTAATTGCAAATACTCTTAAATTAGGGATCTAAAATATAAAAGGCATTCTTAACAATAATTTTCAATAAGCTTTGATTTTCCAGCCATCACAGGACATTACAGTTTTCTTTCTAAACATATTGCAACACATCACCTGCTATTAAGGTCAGTCAGTAATACAGATGCAGATGGCATTCAGAACATTCTTTACTAGACATTGTCTTTTTCATTTCTGCATGGTCCTATGCTCATTTGTTCTCCAGGCTAGAAGACATTCTGATGAGCTGGAGCCTTACATCTGGAAAAGTGGTTGAATACATGTTATGTTAGAAACTTCTGACAGGGCTTCTCTTACATACGCTATGCCTGCACATCAAGTAGGATGGATGCTAAGACCAGCAAACTCTCTTCATGGTTAAATTGTTTCACCTCCTAACTCACATGCCAGGTAAAGACAAAGCCATTAAGAGTAGCAGACTTCAAAAATTTCCAAATCAGTTTCATAAGGTTAACAGCAATCAAATTCAGGAGCAAAGTATATCTTGGTTTTAGAATTTTCATTGCTACATATCTCAAATTTTAGATAAGAACCTGTTAGAGCATGTCCAGATGAGGGCCACAAAAATGATCAGAGTGCTGGAGCACCTTTCCTGTGAAGAAAGGTTGAGAGCACTGGGGTTTGTTGAGCCAGGAGAAGAAAAGGGATCTTATAAGAAAGATTAAGAAAGAGTTTTTTACAAGGGTCTGTAATGGCAGGACAAGGGGTAATAATTTTAAACTGAAAGAGGGTAGATTTAGATTGGATATAAGGAAGAAATTTTTTTACGATGAGGGTGGTGAGGCATTGAAACAGGTTGCCCAAAGAAGTTGTGGATGCCCTGTTATTGGAAGTATTCAAAGTCAGGTTGGATGGGGCTTTGAGCAACCTTACTGAGTGAAAGATATCCCTGCGCATGGCATCGGAGTTGGAATAGATGATCTTTAAAGGTCCTTTCCAACCCAAGACATTCTATAATCCTATGATAAATTTGGGGATATTTATCAACCCCCACAAAGCAACATTGCTGCTTTCAGCCTGTACTTGCAGAGACACGTAATGCCAATATATGTATTGTAAATAATGTCAAACAACAGAATAGCAATCAACGTACAGCAAAGGAACATAACAGAGAATATGACAAGATTTACAATAGGCTGGAAACAGACATAATATGGAAAAATCCAAGAACAAATACCACTTTCACTGACTGTGGGACTTGGAGTAATCTGGGCAAATGTGATTCTGAAGCATGCCTGATAAAAATGCCATTTATTACCACTGTGTTGAAACAGGGTGCTTTCCCCACAAAACCTTCCATGGGCTGTTCAGTACATAGATGGATTCATCAACATTCATTTAATAAATTGGCTAATTATGATGAGGAGTGTTTGGTGACCCAAACAAATGCCCATTTCTGTAGTCTGCCTTTTAGGCAAGCAACTCAGAGTACAGCAGAAGGAGTGTAGTTACAGATAATGGAAAGAGACTGGAGTAACAAGGCAGAAGCATGGCTAAATAGCTTTTTAAACGAGACTGGAAGAGTGGGAGGGGAGAGATGTGATAAAGGTTGTCTCAGAGACTTGTACATAGCAGAGTGGAGTGCGGGAATGAGCAGCTCTTGCAAGTTGAGACAAAGAGTTGGAAAGATGATTCTCCCTCACAGACTGACTGGAAATTAAGGCAGGGTGCTGGTGTAATTTGTTTTCAAATTGCCATCAATAATTATTCTTTTATTTTCCTCTCACTTCCTAGCCTTTCTACCCTATGTGAAGCTATGTTCTGTTTACCTTCAGAATCAAGCAAGATCCGTCATTCTTGTTCAATATTCTAACTCAAGGTCTTCATGGCCACAAGAACCAGCAGACCCTTTCACCAGCCAAGAAACAGTCAATCACTATGGGTGTAATTAGTTTTGCTTTGCCCTGTCACATAGCAAGTCTAGGAAAAATCTTTCAATAAGTGAAAATGTGGGTTGGAAGGGGAAAAACTCAGACTTTGGCTCCTCAGATTTCTGAGCATGTCTTGCTGAGGTAATCATAGAGAGAGTTCTTCACTTCCCAGGGATGAGTAACCTCCCACCAAATGTCTCCTGCAACTGGGATGAATCTTGTTGTGGAAATTCCTGTCACTTACCATAAATTATGGAGGGAACCATAGACTCCCTCCTTGGCAATATTTGAAACCAACCAGAGCAAGGGCCTGAGCAACCTGAAGTAGATGAGCCTGCTTGAACAAGTTGGACTAGAAGATCTCCAGAGATTCCTTCCCTCCTCAGCCATTCTGTGGCTCTATGAATCTCAAGAATCTATTTTGGGACAGATGGCTGTGTTTTAGGTGACTGAAATTAGATGAGACAAGTCCAAGCCTTTGAGATTATGCTAGATCCTGAAGAGGAACATGCCCTATAAAGAAAAAACAGAGACTCAGCTATTAACACTGAGCTGATCAACTAACAAGAGTTGAACTGTGTTTCAGCCTGCTCAGGTCTCAGAAGAAAAATGGGCTAGCAAAACAGCTGCAAGTGTTTTTTTTTTTTTTTTTTTTTTTTTTTCTAATGTCTTCTTCCCTTTTCACAATTTTTAAGGCTGCTGAAAGAAAGAACTGAGATCCTGCTGCTGTCTAGGAAGAGAGTTATTTGGTATATGTAACAATAACCAGATATGTCTGGGCACATCAAGCCTGAAGGGAGTGTTGTACACAGCCGTGGTCAACGGCAGCAAGAGAATGTAGGTATCTCCCATGCTGTCTTTAGAGACAGGTATCATAGTGCTTATTCTAGAAAGAATGCATGAAGTATGCAATGTATTTGGCTATAATCATTTCATGCTAAAAAACAAACAAACAAAAACAAACAAACAAACAAAAACGAACAAACAAAAAACCCATGCCAGTTTCTGTGGCTCAACACTGTCTTCCAGAGGCTTAAATGTGGCAAAGTTCTGCCCTGAATATCTGTGACAGCATGCAGTAGGGCACAGAGAGCCGTAGTTTCCACAGCCTGCAGTGAGGTGGTCACACAGCTCTCTCCTGCATTGCAATGTCACCAAATGCAGGTCAATGAGGGCTTCCTCAGCAGTGAACAGGGGCCACCAAGGGGCCATACAGCCCTCTCCCCACTAGACAGCGGACAGAACCCACTGCACCACACAGTGCAGCTAATGTGGATGCGTAAAACCACTGTCTTCTTTCTTGCAAGGAAATGCTGAACAAAAGTCAACAGCAAAACACACTGTGACCTCCTACAAAGAAAAAGAACAGCAATGGGAGTGGGAAGGGAAAATAAATAAATAAATAGGTAAGCAAGTAAGTAAATAAATAAATAAAAGAACTGAAGTAGTGATTAGACACATTACTGTTTCATGAAGAGAAGAGGGAACTTCTGGAACAATACTGCTGAAGTTTGGGCTTGTCAACAGCAACAATTTAGCTGAGTAGTTCTTATAAAAGCAAAGTGGCACAATACATTGTGAGAGCAGTTACTGTCACAATTTCCACTATTATCAAATCTCATGAGATTTTTAGCTGCAATTGTNTATTATTATTATTATTATTGTATCTTACTCTGCAGATCCCATGAAAGACTGCTATGGATTTTTTGTAGGACATGAGATATTTTATCAGAAATGTAAGAACAGATGTTTGGTCCAGAAGATGCATGCAGTCATGCTTGACTTTGAGCATTTGGACTGTAACTGCGAAATAACACGGCCATATTTAGTCCATGATCAGGACATCATAAGAAAAGATAACATCTGAATGTCTGAAAGTGCAGACAAAGGTGTCAGCATGGCACATGCCATACTTCCAGTTGTACTTCTTGATAATGTGCAAATCTAGCCGCATACTATACGTATTACATGGTGACAGAGGATTGTAAATGTCAGAAGAAAAATGTCACTGTGCCGCTTTCAGGGTAATTGCTGGGGAGCAAGGCTGATTTCCTTGAAATGTGGAGTCAGACTTTTTTCAAGAAAAGATGGAAGAGTTCATTTTTATCTCCACTATAAAGAAGTGGGATGTTTAGTCTCCATTTTCTGTGCATCCTTTTTTTTTCTCCACAGGAATAACAAGAGGAAAAATAAATCCTCTTCTGTCCTCAGAAATGGAAAGGATAAGATGACTCTTTGGTAAATGAAATATTCCTACGTGTTTCTCATTTCTCCTAGCACTGTCATCTGGCATAAAACAAAACTGTTTCCAGAAAGGTAGTTATTTCTCTTTCCTGTTTCAAAGCCAGCATTTCTACTCAAATCTGGACTGAAACTTGTACAAGGATGAAGATTCCCATAAAATTATTTTCAAAGGTGGTGTAAATTGTGATACAGCATTCACAGTTTCAGCACAGAGAAGTTGGCATAGAGAAGTTCAGAGACTGAATAAAAGTCTTGTGGGAAAGCTGAAGCTCAACAATGCAAGATTCCAATTTGACAAGCCCAAACAGTAAATAAGTAATTCAGCATATTATACACCTTCTGGCTACANCATTCAAAATTAGAAGTCATTTAGGTTTTGTATTAAACCTTAGGTTCTTGTCTGGTGCAATGGTTGCTGCATCCCTGTTTTTAAGCGGTCACAGATCTTGGCAGTACTTCTCAGAATTCTAATACCTGATAAGAGTGAAAAAATAAAAAAGTGGAATATATTTAAGTTATTTATTTAAATCTTATTATTATTATTATTATTATTATTATTATTATTGTATCTTACTCTGCAGATCCCATGAAAGACTGCTATGGATTTTTTGTAGGACATGAGATATTTTATCAGAAATGTAAGAACAGATGTTTGGTCCAGAAGATGCATGCAGTCATGCTTGACTTTGAGCATTTGGACTGTAACTGCGAAATAACACGGCCATATTTAGTCCATGATCAGGACATCATAAGAAAAGATAACATCTGAATGTCTGAAAGTGCAGACAAAGGTGTCAGCATGGCACATGCCATACTTCCAGTTGTACTTCTTGATAATGTGCAAATCTAGCCGCATACTATACGTATTACATGGTGACAGAGGATTGTAAATGTCAGAAGAAAAATGTTACTGTGCCGCTTTCAGGGTAATTGCTGGGGAGCAAGGCTGATTTCCTTGAAATGTGGAGTCAGACTTTTTTCAAGAAAAGATGGAAGAGTTCATTTTTATCTCCACTATAAAGAAGTGGGATGTTTAGTCTCCATTTTCTGTGCATCCTTTTTTTTTCTCCACAGGAATAACAAGAGGAAAAATAAATCCTCTTCTGTCCTCAGAAATGGAAAGGATAAGATGACTCTTTGGTAAATGAAATATTCCTACGTGTTTCTCATTTCTCCTAGCACTGTCATCTGGCATAAAACAAAACTGTTTCCAGAAAGGTAGTTATTTCTCTTTCGTGTTTCAAAGCCAGCATTTCTACTCAAATCTGGACTGAAACTTGTACAAGGATGAAAGATTCCCATAAAATTATTTTCAAAGGTGGTGTAAATTGTGATACAGCATTCACAGTTTCAGCACAGAGAAGTTGGCATAGAGAAGTTCAGAGACTGAATAAAAGTCTTGTGGGAAAGCTGAAGCTCAACAATGCAAGATTCCAATTTGACAAGCCCAAACAGTAAATAAGTAATTCAGCATATTATACACCTTCTGGCTACACTCATTTTGAGTTTTCCTCTGTTACTTTGAAAAGCTNGCAATAGCTTGATAAAATAAGGCTTTTTTTTTTTTTTTTTTTTTTTTGCTCATTTTAGAAGAGAAGAGAAAGCTAAAACATTCACATAGCATGAGGATACCAGCAGCTACTACTTCTACAAAAATGCAATCAGTCTTGAAACCAAAATGAACCCAAAAAACTTTCCAAGTTGTGTTATAGCTGGCGTTCAGATAATAACTCAGGGCTGAAGGAGTTTTCATTCTCTTGGACAGTGTTTGTAAGTCCTGACATGATTTCAGTCCATGCATTCAAGGAGTCCTTGAGCATTGCCAGCTTTGACAAATCAGGCCATTTTTGGTGTCCTGTCAGACCTTATCTGTAAAGCCTCAACAAGCTCCAAAATTTACTAGTTTTTCAGTCACATCAAGAAACTTTGTTTACTTCTCGCATGTTTATGCATGCTTGGGATGATGACTCAAGGCTACCCAGGGGGCAGGCATGGCTCTGGCTCCCACCTCTATGAGCCGCAGGCTTCTGTGTACAAGGGCAGGGAAGAGGTGATAGCAAATACTATTGCCACAGGAGAGCAGAAGGGAGCAAAATTAGCTAAGCACTTTAGGGCAACTCTACTAGGTGTCCTCTTATCCTAAGATCATCGTGTGTGTCTGCTCACAACTGCAAAGAAGCAGAGAAGATAAAGTATGCTGCAGCTGTTGCCCTAGCCTTGATTTTGTTTTCTGTTAATGAAGCCTTCTATGGGCTGAACTATGTAGCTGAAAGCCAGCATTATGTTGTCATGCATGGTGCTGTTGGGCAAAAAGTTGAAAAGGCAGAAAATATATACAGAATTTAAGTAGATTATATACATAGACATATAAGAAATTTATGGGAACCAGTCTGTTGATTAAGACTCCCAGACTCGAGCTCTTCCCATACTTTCTTGGAGAAAAAAAAGATTTAATTCTCCCTGACACCAGCCTAAAGAGCTGTAGTGTCACATATAAATGACTATGTGCCATGTTTTGTAAAGAGGATTAGCAAATGACATGTTCCCTTATTTCACAGAGCATCTTGGAAGAAAATCTGTTTCCTGGAGCACTCCCTTGGGCATCGATCATCCCAGTTCAAGAATCTATTATGAAAATATGGCTGAGATCTAAGGGAAAACTCTGTCTTTTGCTCATTAAAAGAAGACTTTGCATGTCTGGGATGGCTTCAAATATGGTAATGTTTAGTGGCCAGCCAGTATGAGCAATATAAAAACCCCTATGTGCATTTATTCATGTCACTTCCACCAAGTCTCTACAGAGTTCTCCTTATTTAGCTTTGTGGAGATTAGATAACATGCTACTCTCAGGGTGAAGTTGTAGAAGTTACTTACTCTCATGATATTTGAGTTGCTGATTTAGGCAAAGCAAGATTTTTGACAGGAAATTGGTATGTTTAAATTCCCCATTAAAAGCTCATAGAAAATTATGTAATTGGAATAAAGTTGATATTATATAAATAATTTAATAAAAAGTGTAAAAAGTATAGCAGCTCTCTGTAGGGCTTTTTATCAGAGCATGGGCAAGAGCATAAGCAAAAAGGGGCATTATTAATGACAGGAAATCCTACTACCCCCCTCAAGGAAGTGGAGCACTGTTTCCCCACAGAGAGTGCCACATACTCACAGTGNCTCTTGTACACACCTGGTATAACAATATTGAATACATTCATTTATCTATTCCTAGCTTATTTTAATATTGTCTCTATAGATTGGCTTATTTCTTAACACCCATTAAAAGCTCATAGAAAATTATGCAATTGGAATAAAGTTGCTATTATCTAAATAATTTAATAAAAAGTGTAAAAAGTATAGCAGCTCTCTGTAGGGCTTTTTATCAGAGCATGGGCAAGAGCATAAGCAAAAAGGGGCATTATTAATGACAGGAAATCCTACTACCCCCCTCAAGGAAGTGGAGCACTGTTTCCCCACAGAGAGTGCCACATACTCACAGTGCCATCTCCACTGGTACTACTGAAACTCAACACATCTTAAAGCCAGGTTGTGCAGAGTACCGAAGCCTAATGGAGTTGAGGGCTCTCAACAACTTTCCCATGAAGGGTGCCCATTGGGTTGGGTCTTTGGAAACAATTTCACACCAGTCTTCCATGGCAATAACTGATGTGACTTTGCTACACAAAGTAAAAGTACCTGGAGAAAAGTGAGGCAGTGCTGTATCAAAATCTTCCTCTTCTTCCACTGCAGGTGCAACAGCTTGAGAGACTTAGGAGAAATTTATTCATGTTTGGGGCTCATTTCTCTTTCTTAGGAAAAGGATTCTTCTCTCCTGTTTTTCAGTGCACCTCACTCACCACGCTGGTTGATAGTGGCAATAAACCAATCATTTGGGATGGGTTATTTGAGTAACCAAGGTCAAATTAGACAAATCATGAGACTGGACTGTAGCAACTTAGTTGTCCTTGGAAAAGGGGAACAAAACTGACCACAGGTAGAGGGATACGGCTATGTCCTACATTCTCTAACTCTCTGGTTCTTCCTTAGACATAAGTTGCTTAACAAAGCACAAACAGGTGGCTGCAGAGAATCTTTTCATCCAGGCAGAGCAATGGTAGAGCATCTGTATGTCTGGGCAGATAATTAAAAAGGCAGCGAGAGATATCAGCTCAGTTTTTGACTTACAAGAAGTTCTATGGAAAAAAGAAAAAAAGAAAAAAAAGAAGAAAAATTATAAAACATCTTTAAACTCAAGTGTTTTTTTTTTTTTTTGGTTGTTTCTGTGTGTGTGTGTGTTGTGTGGTTGTTGTTTTTCTTTTTCACACATCCTGTATGCACAATGCAGCTAGATCCTGAATTTTCCATGCTTCCTGCTCTACCAAGCCTGAATAGAAGCTCAATATCCTAAAGTAAGTAGATTAAAATAAAGGATTCATGGGTAGAAATGGAAAAGTCCTTATATACTATGTATATACATATATATATATATATGTCTTCATACATCTCTAAACAGTATATTCCAATATGCAGAGCAATAATAGGCTGACATTCCTTTTCAGTAGTTATCAAGGAGTTTTGGGACATGTTTAAAGAACTCCAAAGAAATCAGTGCACCTCTCTACCTTCCCCACGCAACAGAGAATAAATAGGGATAAAACTACTAAAACCATGCTGATGAGAGGAGGTAAACACTTCCTGATCCTCTGTGCAGAATTGGGGAAATCTTCATTTGCCTCAGTGTCGTGTTCCTAATGAGGAAACGTTCCAGAAAGAAAAAGGTGTCTTCAGAAGGTTGCATGAGGCAGGATACCTTAATGGGGCCATGGTTGCCCCTCTGGAGAGCAGCATTTCTGCTGTGAGTTATTAGACAAGATATTTAAAGACTTTGCTTGGCCAGCATCTGAAATTCTTACTTGCCACTGCAGGGTCATTTGATATAAAAACTGTAAATAGTATCTATAACTACATGTAGCAGAGCATCACCAATATGACCACACCTTTTTCTGGGCCTTTTGTTGCCCAGGGAGAAAATAACTTCCACCTGAAAACTGTAGGACACAGTGACAACAACACCCCTGTGTCTGTGACAGGTTTCTCTTTGAGTCCATTCCCTGAGACTTGTACTGCTCTGTTCATCCCTGCTTTTAGCATGCAGCAGCTGGCTGCTCTCTTGAGTCTCTGCAGGGTCTCTGAGCTCAATTAAATAACCAGTCTGCTACAGTCATGAAAACAGTTTATTCTGATGCTTCAAAAAGTGTGATTGGAAGCTATCATTAGCATACAAGTTTGACTGGGAAGTATCTAGTGTGGAAAAAGCATCCCTTGTGAAGGAACAAACTCATTTTTAGAAAAGGAAGGTTTGGCTGTGAAGTGGATTCTAGAGACTTTTCCCATTTTTCATCAAAAACTGCTCACTCTAGTCCTTCTGCAGAAGCTTCAAGCCATGAAAAAACAACAACAAACAAACAAAAATCAACAACAGCAACAAAAAACAACCAACCAGCCCCCTACCCACTCCACTCCCCGACTCCCCCCAAAAATAAACCACACATGCCTCCCTTTTCCTGCCTTGGTTCTCACTTATCTGGGATTCAATCTACTGAAGTGCAGTAGGGGATGCAGAACATCTGGTTGAAATGTCTTCTGCTAGCTGACAGAAAGACAACAGCAGATGAGCCTGTAATTCACACATAACAATGCTGGAAAGGAGTTAGAAATCTTGCATTCACTCATCTCTGCCTTGCTAGGCCCTGCATTAAACACCAGGTTTGACAAAAAAAAAAAAAAAAACAAGGGAGATCCAGGTGAGCAGGCACTAGTGGAAGCCTTTGGGGGTGCAAGCAGAGCCCTGTGTCTGAGCCTGTGAGTGAAGCCATATTGGTGACAGTGTTGACTGGGACTTGGGTCATGTTAGACCCCCACGGGGGGGACAGGCTAATGGGGGACTTCTGCCTTGGATTTGCTCTTTGGGATGCACAGTTATTGTGGGATTAGCTAGCTGCAGCTGCTATCCTGTCTGAGGAGGGTCAGAATAACCACATAAAAATATTTTCATTTGTTTCATCTAACTGGCAAGTTAATGGTGTTTTATCATGAGTCTGGGGCAATGTGGCTCATTGTGTGGGAGTCCAGACAGATATAATTCATGTTTTGTTCTGTCTGCGAAAGAAACCTTAGCAATTTCAGGAATTAATTCCCTTTTGAGCTGAAGGATAATTGGATCACAGAGCCTGTAGTTAAGATAATCACTGCAGATCTGCTGGCTTTGGCATTTCTGCACAATACCTTATGGAGCCTTCTCATTCTCAGCAACTTCTGAGAGCTCTGTTTTTTGATTCCTGATCCTTCCCATTCTCTGCACAGGGATACTGAGTATTCAGGGGCTGACAGTGTTCAACCGTGGTGGCTGATGGTTGAAGTGAAGTGTTGCAAAGCTGAAGAATCTCTTTAAATTTATCTCACAGTATGAAAGATTAACAGATTGGCTGAAAGAGCTGATCCACAGTTTTCAAAAATAATGGTCCTTAAATGTTAGGATGTGGGTTTTGATGTAATATCCATGGAAAAGAGACATTAATTAGTGTAGCTGGTGGTAGCAGTAAAGTTCATAGGTGAATGGGGAAGCAGAGGAGTGAGATCAGGCACTGTCAGTGATCTGGAAATGGAAGGTGTGGCCCTTACCGAGCTGGAGGAGGCCAAGGGGAGAGCTTTGAGAAGATGCTTGGTGTTGAAGGATCCCCCTCTCCAGCTGCCTCTGTGGGCATGTGCTAATGCCTCTGAGCTGCTTTCTGCCCACCGACCCTGGGAGGCATGGAGGAAGGGCGATGGAGGCCTTTAAAACAGTTCAAATTTCAGACTCCCTCTTTACCTCTCAACAGAAAGGTTTTGTCTGTATTAGAGTGAAGAATTAGTCCCTAAATAAAATAAAGGAGAAAGAACACTAACCAGTCCACAAGAGATTGATCATCTGTGATAAATCAAAACTACATTCAAAACTAAATTGCACCTAATGTTTACAGTTATAAATAAGTGCAAGTTACAGGTTAAATACAGCATAAATATTGCAAAAACACACTGGAAAACAAAATGCATTTACCAAAATGCAAGAATAGAAACTGAGCAGTAAAGCAACAGGCCAGTAAGCATTTTTTAGATCATGAAGAGAAGACTACCTTTCTGATTTCTGGTAAAGTTATGTTTATCATCAAGCTTGCTTTTTCTTTTTTCTCTCTCTCTCTTTTTTTTTTTTCTTTTCTTTTTGGGAGAAAAACATGGTAAAGTCACTATGACTCCATGGACCAGCCTTTGAGCTCACAGTCTTACAGTCCAGATTTTGGGATCAAACACACTAAACAGATTTGCCATACTGGTCAGAATGGAAGTGGCTTGCCTGATAGGAAGGGAAACTGCTGGAAAGGTGAGTTACTGACAGCTCTCTCAGCAGCTCAACAAAGAGGTGACTGCCAAGGCTTCTGACAGTCTTTTTAACTCTGCAATGAACCAAAGTATTTCCAAGAAGTTTCCAAGCAGTTTCATCCATATGCTGCTAAGCACTTCAGGACAATGCCCCATTTACAGAAGAGACATAGTTTGGGGATTAGGGTTGCTTTTTTGTTTGTTTTTTGGTTGGTTGGTTTTTGTTTGTTTGTTTTTCATTCTTTCACAACCAAAGAGAAAACAACTCAGCTGCAATATACTTGGTCATTCTGTATTACTCAGTATGTCCTACCTAGAACTTCATCTTTCTCTCACAGACATCTTTTTCCCTTCATTATGCAGGAAACATTCCTGATTGCCTCTAAACTGTGCCCTTGAAGACTGATTTCCTCTCCTCTATAGTAAAATGTTAAAACCTCTAGAGTGGCCATCTATCCTACCCTATTTTTTGCAAAACTTAACATCCCTCCAGTTTCCTTTGGCTTTTGAGATTCATTTAATGAAGCCTTGTCATTGAAATCTTACAAGTTTGAAATCTTACTTGTCATTGAAATCTTATATGTTTTTGTATGAACAAGTATTTACAAAATCCAAGACCTATACGCTGTTTATCATAAATCTTTTTGAACTCTGTGGGAAAAGCTCTTTTTCATCCTGATGCTTCCCTTCCCCTTTAGCAACTCTAATATGTCAGAGCACTGATATGAGCTTCCTGCAAAGCTCTTGTTGTCATTGACCCTATTGATCTTTCACTTATTTAAGTTGGAAAAAAAAAACCACCAACACCTAATTTACATGAACTATGAGATGACAAATTAGAGATTTTATTTGAGTTACACAATAGAGATTTAGATTAGCATGGGCCACAGTAGTGAGTGTATCTTAGGGACTGAAGACATTGGCACGAGTATCCATTTAAAGTCTGAGGTGATGGCACAAGACTCAAGATAGTGACAAAATAGCTCTGAACTGTCCTATTGTCACAGGCTGCAGCAAGCTTTTTTCTATTTCTCATTGCTCTGCAGCATATTAGAGTAGAAGCTTTGTATGTGGCTTCCCACATTGGTGCTGGAGGCTGCTGCATCTTGGTGGGAGGGAACTGTGATGCATGCTTGTGTAGAGCTCATAGTGTGCTTTGGTTTAGAAAGCACAGTGTAAGCATAGCATAGTATTATTGCTTCCCACCTCAATATAAAATGCCCAGAAATAGAGAGAGGTTGAAAAAATACCACACCCCAACAATATTCAGCTTTCCCCACATCCGTCATGTTAATTTAGAAACTCACCAAAGCAATAAAATAGAACTGCAAATAAAGCTTACTTACAGAGCTCTAGCAGGATTCATGATCTGAGGCTTACCACATCCCCCAAGGCCAGAGAAGGATTGATCTACACTGTGTATTTCTAATGATTATTTGTCAAATCTGATTTACATAGTGGAGGTACCATGACTTAACTTTTTCCTAGCAGATTATTCCATAGTTTGACCGATTATATTTTCCTCTTATTCAGATCGTTTTCCCCTGCTCAGCTCTGTTGCTCTGCTGCCTCTCAGATGAGACTTCACTGTAATTCCCCCCCCCTCCCCCCCAACAAAACAAAACAAAACAAAAAACTTGTATTCCAGCTTTTTACCTGAAAATATTGTGGAAATTTATCTTTAGTACAACACTTTTCCCTTTAAACCCAATTTGGGAAATAACTGAACAAACAGATCAGTTTCACTTTGTGTTCAATGGCCAACAAATTTTGGGCTGCAGATCAAGTCAAGGTGCTTCCAATAAGACTACCAGATGCTCAAAGTTTCTAGGGACAGCACTTTAGCATACATCAGCAAGTGTCCTCTGAGTAAATGTTATACCTTTTGTGGTTTGGATCTAACCCATCTGGGGCTTTCCAATGCCAGGCATTTGAATAACAGTGCAAGCTGCCAGTGTACTGGGTCTGGCTGGGATAGAGTTAACTTTCCCTGCAGCAGCCCATATAGCATTGTACTCTGCACTTGCAGCTAGAACAGCGCTGGTATCACACCAATGTTTTGGCTACTGCCGAGCAGTGCTGGCATAGCACCAGGACTCTCTCCAGACCCCCTAAAGCCAGTAGGTGGGGGTGGGCAAGAAGTGGGGAGGGGACATCACCAGGGCAGCTGACCTAAAGCAACCAAAGGGATATTCCATACCATGTGATGTCACACTCAGCAATAAAAGCCGGGAAAGGGAAGGAGAAGGGGGAGGCTCTCGTTGTGAAGACATCTGTCCTCCCGAACAACCGCTACGCGTATTAAGGCCCTGCTTCCCAAGACGTGGCCGAACACCGCTCGTTGATGGGGAAGTAGAGAATAATTTTTTTTCTCCCTTTCCCCTCTGTGCTTCCGCACGGCCTTTGCTTGTTCTTTCCTTTTTTTTTTTCCTTTAATTAAATTACCCTTATCTCAACCTGCGAGAGACCCTGTTTTCTTTATATCATACTTTCTTCTCCTCCTCTTCTTTGAGGAGGGGGAGTGAGAGAGCGGCTGTGGTGGAGTTCAGCTGCCCGGCAGGGTAAAACCACTACAGCCAGACATTGAAGCTTTTTAAGGCATGGCTCCCACAGCAGCAAGCAGTGCTCTGCTAATGGTTTCTGATGAAGCTGGGAGAGCGCTGGATAAATTCAGGTGATGTTTCCAGGTACCTGAACAAGTGCATCTCTATTAGCAATCTCTGTGGTAAGATAGACTAAAATGCTTCAGGAATAACCAAGGCCTCCTGTAAGATTCTGAACTCTGACCCTTGTTACAGAAGAATCACTGGGAAACAAAGTTTAGCCCATGTGTTAATGTGTCAGCAACAAACTCCACACTGCTCACCTGAAAGCATTCTGCTCTCTTTCCTGTACTGCTGACAGGTGAGGAGGTGCTGTCCACTGTGGTGCCAACAGAAGTCAACAGGAGCAGTACCAACCATCGGTCTCATTACGTTCCCAGTAGCACTATCCCTCCCCAGCAGAGATTAGAGCTTTTCAGAGTCAGACTCACAGGCTCCTACTCTGTTCCTTCCTAAAATACACTAGCACTATGTCTATGAAACATTTTTTAAGGCTGTTACTCCATGTTGCTTACTCAGATTCAGTAGGCTCCTGTGCTGAAAGCAGGCTGAAACTGGCATAGCCAAAGGTAAGCTAAGAGCCTGGGTTTTAAAATACTTTGCTTTATATTGAATTTTTTGAAGACAGATGAAACTACCACGTCTAAGACATTGTAGAACATACACGATGTCTAAAAATACATTCAAAATTAGCTTTCAGGGAGTAGCCAAACAGACCCAGAATGTATTAGAATGGAGAGCAAAATGTAATTAAAAACAAATGGCATACGATAAATTGAATATACAAAATGAAATGAGATGCCACGATAAAACAACAGCAATCATATTATATGCAAAAAGGGTATGTCAAATTGGGTATGAAAAATATTGAACCGAGTATACTGGACTGAAACACTGATATCATTCATCAGACTATGAGAATGGTATATGTTAAAGCAAAGGACAGACAAGAAGCAAAACAACTCTTATTGACATGAAGGCTTTGTATACAAAGGCAGAATAGAATAGAATAGAATAGAATAGAATAGAATAGAATAGAATAGAATAGAACAGAACAGAATAGGACAGGATAGGATAGGATAGGATAGTTCAGTTGGAGGGGACCTGCAAAGATCATCTAGTTCAACTGCCTAAACACTTCAGGGCTAAACAAAAGTTTAAAGTTTAACATAAAGGCTTATCAGGGATACTGTATGTATAAAATATGAAGATATTGTTGAAAAAAATTATGGTCTGAATGCTGTAAATCTACCTTCCAGAAGACTTTTGTCTTTAAATCTTTTGAGAGCCAAAGTTTCAGAGAATATATGCAAAGGAAGCCTGAACCTGGTAAACTGAGACAATGATTTACTGCAAAAATTGGATCCAGCTGCATGCACGAAGTTATGTTAAGCAATATGGTGGCAATGTGTCTGTTTACTCACTTGACTCTGATCAAAAGGCTTTTTGAAGATGTTTTTTTTCACTTTGCCAAGCACACATGAGAGTTTCCCTGAGAAAAAGGAACTATACTATCAGCTGCAGAAAATGCCAATGAAGAAAGTTTGACACCTACTGCTAGTATGACAAACAGTGCAGAACATGTCATACTTGTGTAGTTTCTTCTGACGTTCACAGAGTGGGCATCTTCCTGTTCACAAAGATATTACATTTCCCCTCCTCTGATATGCATTACAGGCTGTAGGTACGGACACATTGGTATGGCCTTTGCATCAGACCTGTGACTTCTTTTCCTGCAGCCCAAGAAGGTTGACTCTCGGTTGAATCTGACTTGGTTGCAGCTAGGAAATCCCAATGTCTCTTGGGGAATCATTTTGCTAAAGATTTGAAGATCATTAGTTGGGAGCAAAAAGATACATCATTAGAAGTTAAAACTTGTCATAACTGACTGTTGAGAAAACAATTTCAACTATCAGACACATACATTAAATATTTTTTTCCTTTTTCCCCCCTTTTTTATTGCTTTGAAAACTGATAGAATAAGGGGAACTCTGATGTGACGCTGGTCCAAATTCTCCCTGGAGTAAAAGGGTGTTTTATCAAGGAGAGAACAGGTGTCAGGACAACCTATGAAGAGTCTGCCCTGCCAGTTTTTTAATACACAAGCCATATCGTGCCAAATGCCCTGCTGAGAAGGTTGCCATAATGGTAATCTAAGAATTAAAAAACTTTACTTCTACTTAGACAACAGTTTTCTTGGTTCCTCTCTCTTTTATTTTTTTGGAACAACTGTCACTCCAGCTTTGGGAACGACACGGATCAATCTGCAAATGTTAGATGAAATTACTAACCCAGGCTGCCCTCATTTGTGAAGCTGCAGCCGACGCAGAAGAAGCGGCAGAATGAGCGCATTATCATGCATGAGGCCAAACCAATCTGCAGTGGATGGAAGAGGCATAATCAGTGTTACCTGCTCATTGTAATGCTTAATAAAATAGATAAAAATGCATTTGGAGTACTGTTGAAGTAAAATGCTAGTTAAAATGAACCTGGTAATAAAAAGGCTCCAGTGGACTTTCTTGAATCAAGTTCCAGTCACAAGCAATCAAAAAGAATTTCCCAAGAGCTTGCTTAATAAACAAATAAAAAGAGACATTTACTTCACATGGTTCGTTCTCCCCAACTTCTGTGCTTAACTGTGTTTGTGCTTGGGACCTGCAGCGATGCATTCCAGCCCCTGTGGAGTCATGATGTCCAATGCTGTCTTCCCTTTGTCAGGGAGAGCTGCTTACACATTATAGCTGCTAGGGGTGCGAAGGCAGGAACCACATCGGTTTCTCAGATGTTCTTAATAAACCTTCTAGTTAAGCATGAAGAGAGAGATAAAGAGAGAGCCTTGGTTCTTTCTTGGTTCTGAAGTGTCAGGAACTTCACCCATGGAGGGCAGCAGACAGAAGTACAAATGCAGGACAAAGCGCAGCTAGACATATGTAACATGAGTGATGTGAATCTGAAGGATGTATGGCTATGAGAAATCCAGGGTGAGGCAATGTTCCACTGTGTGATAATTCCTTCTGGGTGGGTATCACAGGACAGGAAAGAAATAATTAGGAATACAACCTCACAGAACATTACAATGAACAATTGGGAAAGAAGGTTTTCATTTATGCTGTTTTAAGATTTAAGAAGCCACAATATATGAATGTACATTTAAATGTAGAGCTGATGGCAGAGGATGCTAATTCTAGCACCAGTTCTTGAGAACATCTGAGGCCCAAACTAGATACTGTAAACCCAAACTGAGACACTAAAATCATCTGCATACAAAGAGGATCCCATTCAGAATATATATTTTCCAACTTCAGCAGTCCTCGGGGTGGGAAGTGGGACCTTCTGCAAGGTACTTCAGAGAAACACTTGCAGAATCCTTGCACATAGGTCACAGCCATGGTGACCTATCAGTTTGGTTCACATTTTCTTTTGCAGATGCAACATTTATACTCATATAAACTGTTCCTTTAAAAATCCTTTTCTCTTTTTTTTTTCCCTCTGTATCTTACTTCTCTGCCAATCAGTAATAAACTGATGAAATCCACCTAGGTTTCCCTTGAAGATGATTTGTTTTGAAGAAAAAGAGGGAGGAAGAAAGGAAGGTGCATCTGTTTATACATTCCAGTCTTGTGACAAAGTAAAATATTTAGTAGTTTGCTAATAAATGTGGAAAACAGAATATGTTCTGCAGAACAAAGCAATCCTTTGAGAACCTACTTAATGAGATGAAGGTTAGCTAATGACACAGTCTCTGGTTTAAAATCCCAAACTACATACAAGGGGGGAAAGAAGAAAATAACAAATTTTCTTTTATTGTCTTTTTCTCTATTTTTCTTTTTCTTCCTTCTTTTTTTTTCCTTCTCTTTAAGAACTGGAGGGTAAAGCAGATAAGCACCAGATCCAAAAATAGCAGAAAAATAAGATTCACGCTAACATGAAGAAATGAACTTCAGCTGTGCTCAATACACAGTAGAAAATGTTGCACACAATTTACAATGGTAAGTTTCAAATTACTTTGCTATAGATCTTTAGTAATCTAATAAATTATCTTTAATAGACTTACAGTATGAAACCATATAACCACATAATATCTAGTATTATTCAGCTAGATCACATTTAAATACTAGGCTAAATGCAGTCAACATTTTCTCCAATGGAATTAACTGAACAAATATAAGTATGACAAATAATGATACTAACTCACTGCCTTCTAGTTTTGATCAAGGACAGAAACAGCCTATGTATAGGTGGTGTTTCTGACTTGAATATTTACAGCTTAGAGCACAATTCAGAGCATTAAATTTACCTAGGCTAAAAGAAGGCTATAGAAGCCTAAGATACAGAGCTTCATAGCATATGCTGTAGAAATCAGTCTTTTCCTTAGTGAGAGCATGATTGGATATTGAAGCACAAAGGCATTCAAGACTGAAGAAGTGATTCAGTAAATCCACTTTCTCTATATTGCTCATAAAAATAATCTTGCACAAAATGCTCTTAAATTGCACTTTTATTCAAACAAGTCCCTTCCAGAAAAAATGTGACATTCACTTCTAGAGTTCATAGATGCCATAGATCAAGAAGAACTCTTTCCCAGTCTCACAGTGTCTGTTTATTGAGGTTTGCACAAAACACCAGTATTTGCCTAATAGTGGAGGATGATTAAATGGCCCGTGAAATTTGTGTGAAAATATCACGATACAATGCACGTAGAAAGTATTTTATACTGTTAAACTCCCTGTGCCTACTGCCTCCACAATTGGGAGATGGCAAATGCCCAGTTCTGGACATCCCAGTTATTTATTGTGTTGTGCCCTTGGAATCTGAATGCAGCTAACGTTCCCCTGTGTATCTGGCATTGAATAACCCTATTACCTTTTCTAGTAAATACTTTAATCATACAAAGTGAATGCTGATTTTCAGTGTATAATGCAGTTTGTGATAAATTGATTACTGAATATGTACTGCTAGTGTATGACCTCAACCAATCTGTGTTTCCCACTGTCCTGGTTATCTTCAGCCTATGCGTTCCTAGAGTATTTAATTTCTTTGTTAAGAAGGAGCAGGCATATTAGCTCAATATGTCTAACACTCCCTAACAAAGCTAAGAGAACAGGAAAGCTGAACACATGCAAATACCTTCTCTGTTTTTTTTTTTTTTTTTTTTTTTTTTTTTTTTTTTTTTTTTTCTGATTAGGGTGTGTCAAAGGGAGTGGAAGCAGAACAGAACAAAAGATTCTATTTTCAGGAACTCTTTTCTTTTTTTTTGTAATAAATTCTAGGTTGTTTGTTTATTAGAAATAATTCCTATGAATTATCCACATTCAGAGCCAGCTAGTGCTACTTAATTATCATGCTATCAGTGCTGCAAGAAGAATGACTTGATGGAAAACAGAATCCTTCATACAATTCATCAGCCTGAATAGCAATCCCAGATAATTAGAATCATAGACTGCCACAGCATGCAGATGGTGCTCCAAAGCCAGCTATCTAAAATCAGTCCAATGAGTATGGTATTATCTTGGCAAGGATGTTATTCAAAGCCATACAGAAAGGCCACCATGCTTCTATTTCTTATGAGCTTCTCCTTCCTTAAATGACTGTTGAGAGATCTTTTTACTTCAACCTTATCATTTTTCCTGTACATGGCATAAATTATGTTCAAGAAAGTAGGCTTAGGTTCTATTATATCATATGTCAAACGAATAGAGACAAAGAAGACAAGACCCACAGACTAATTGATGGAATTCAAAATTCCCATTGATTTTGACACAATGAGGAGGCTAAGTTCATAATTAAAAAAAAGAAAAAAAGAAAAAAAGAAAAAAAAAACAACAGGAAAAGCAGAATTAAGGTTTCCATGACAATCTTAACTTCAGTTCTTTCCATGACTCAAAAGATGGTCTTTCATTCATTTGATCAGGCAGTTCTTGTCTCATATTTGATTTTTCCTCCCACTTCAGTGTACAGTTACAGTTCTCCACATGTTGTTTAGTCATTTCATTGAGTCAAATAAAGCTGGCTTTTACAAAACAGGACTGAAGGAAAGGTCAATGATTTCGCTTTCAGTTGAGCTATTTATAGCAACCTTTTGAATATTTTGAGTGTATCATTATTATGATTATTATTATTATTAATGAAGTCTAGATTATTTCCTCTATTCTGTGAAGAGTCTGAAATGTCAGCACTGCTCTATAGCCCCCAGCAACTTAAACAAGACAAAAACCACTGCTAATCCAGCTTTTCACCAAGCAGGCTCACAGCTGGTCTTGCACTGAATTTCTTGGTGATGCTACTTCAGTTCCAGGAAGCTCTTAAAAGTAGTGATGGCCTGTAGCATCTCATCTAGACCAAGGAGATAGGGAAGGTCTCTCAGTAGCAGTCTTTATGCTTGCAGTGGAAAAATGAGGACACACCTCTGAGACCATAAGCAGCTGCTTGGCGGTGGGGAGGCATGAACAAAACAGAGGAAGGGGGCTCCTCTTATCCCCTGTGACATCCCCTGGGTCTCTGCACCGTCAACAATGCTGAGTTTGGAGTTCATCTCTGTACCTCCTGCAGCTCTTCCCACTGAAATGATAACATCCAGGGGACAAAAAGCACTTCAGCCTTCTGTCTGGCTGTAAGAGGCAAGCTCAGCAAATTTGATGGTTCAGTGTAAAAGAAAGGGTATGTTCCCAATGAGTCAAATTCATCTCTGTTGCAATACAGTTGACTTCAGCCAACCTTCCTTCTAGGACTACAACTAAATCAAACAGCAAAGACAGAATAAAAGAAAAAAAAGAAAAAGAAACCAAATTTTGTGTCTTTTATTGCAACCTCAGGGAAAAATGTTTTGAGGTCTGTACAAATGTCCTGTTGTGTGTATGACACAGGCAGATCTCTCTAGCACATTCTTGACTCAGTTTTTTTTTCTTTTTTTTCATACTTTAATAAAGAATTTGCTCAAACATGCATATATGTTGGCATAATTTGGAGTTGCCATGGCAATGCTGCTATACCAGAAATAAATGCAGTGTGAAAGTATAGTGTAATTATAACCAGCACTGAGATTCAAAAGGAAATATTTCTGAGACAGTCAATACAATGCAAGTATCTTATTTGTATGTATTTGTGGAAATCTTATTTTTATAGCAGAGTCTAAAGCAGAAAGGGCATCACTGAGGGCTCACCGAACTCAGTCAGAGTCTTACTGTTGATTTCTGTGACTATATATTTAGATGTATATGTTTTTGTTTTTGTTTTTTTCCTTTGTCCCCGTGCCTGGCAAAGTGGACAAAGTAAATTTCTTCCATCCAGCTTTTGCACTACCAGTGCTTTGTTAGCTTTGGGATTTGGCCAATGAATATCTTGTTGGAGGCGAGTGGATGGGAACCTTCTCCTGGCCAGTCTGTAAGTTCCCATCTTGCAAACAATGTTTGCACCTTTGCCTGCATACCACTGTACCTGTGAAGGAAGACGTATGGGGAGGAGGACAGGGATGAAGATGAAATGATTTGGAGGCTCCTCCACGTGGCCTTTGAAAGAACAGTAAGAAACCTAGATGCAGGGTGGGTGTGGGGAAGTTGTGGCAGACCATGCACAATATATTGTGGGGCAGGGGAGGAGGACCTGAGACAGTAGGTCTAAAAATTCAATAGAATTTATTTTTAAATAGTGTCATGGTTTGGCAGATAGTGGGGACTGCCACAAGATGCTTGAATTTTTTGAATGAACAATAATAAAATGCTGACCTTGATAATGTAACTTCAAGATAGAGTGTTGTTTTGTTTGTTACAGTAAGGCAGCCTTTAGTATCTCTTTCTGCTGAGATTTTTGTCTGAACATCAACAGTGCTTCAGAAGTCAGAGTCTTAAAACCTTTCCATTCTTTTTAAAAGGCCATTTTTGCTCCTGAAAAAAAAGCCTACAATTTGATACTTTTATCAAAGCTAGGGAACAGCTCTTTGTCACTGCCTTTCATTTGAACTACTTTTTGCAGAGAATTTGATTATACGTTTTTTCCTTCTTCTGTCAGTAAAAAGAAAATTCAGGGTATTTGGATACCTTGGTTGCAGATTTATGTCTGGGAATATGTTTGAATTTCATTTAAATCTTAATTTAAGTCTAAATTTCCTGCTTCCATAATGCCAGTTCTAGAATAGTTATGCTGTTCAAATGACAGTTTTTAGCCGTGGGCTACTGTTATGTCCTAGAATAAGATCTGATGCTCTTGGCCTTCATTCTAAATTTTAAGTTTGCTTATAGAATCACTGAGGTTGGAAAAGACCTTTTTTACTTCCTACCTGAGAGTGCATGAATGCAGGAGGTGTAATAGATCACACAATACCAGTCAGGTCTGGTCTAAGCAGACCTGGCTGGGTGGCCAGGCCCAGAGAGTCGTGGTGAATGGAGTTAAATCCAGTTGGAGGCCGGTCACTAGTGGTGTCCCCCAGGGCTCAGTATTAGGGCCAGCTCTCTGCAATATCTTTATCAATGATCTGGATGAGGGGATCGAGTGCACCCTCAGCAAGTTTGCGGACGACACCAAGTTAGGTGCATGTGTTGATCTGCTTGAGGGTAGGAAGGCTCTGCAGGAAGATCTGGATAGGCTGGACCGGTGGGCCGAGCCCAACTGTATGAAGTTCAACAAGGCCAAGTGCCGGGTCCTGCACTTGGGGCACAACAACCCCAAGCAGCGCTACAGGCTGGGGGATGAGTGGCTGGAAAGCTGCCTGGCAGAGAAGGACCTGGGAGTATTGGTTGATAGTCGGCTGAATATGAGCCAGCAGTGTGCTCAGGTGGCCAAGAAGGCCAGCAGCATCCTGGCTTGTATCAGGAACAGTGTGGCCAGNCTCTCTACAGGTACCTGAAAGGAGGCTGTAGCGAGGTGGGGATTGGTCTCTTCTCCCACACACCAGGTGATAGGACAAGGGGGAATGGGCTAAAGTTGTGACAGGGGAGGTTTAGGTTGGATATTAGGAAAAACTTGAAAGGGTTGTGAGGCATTGGAACAGGCTGCCCAGGGAAGTGGTCGAGTCACCATCACTGGAGGTATTCAAAAGACGTTTAGATGTAGACCTTAGTGATATGGTTTAGTGGAGGACTTGGTAGTGTTAGGTCATAGGTTGGACTAGGTGATCTTGGAGGTCTCTTCCAACCTAAATGATTCTCTGATTCTGTGAACCAATGAAGACCCTGTCTGAACCTGGGGTTGGACCAGATGATCTTCAGGGGTCCCTTCCAATCTCAACCATTCCGTGATTCTGTCAGCCAAGCAAAGCTGCTCTTGCTTTTCTACAGATCCATATAAAGTGCTAAATGGTTCTGAAATCATCTTTATTCGGTGCTGTGTTTGACTCCCACTCTATGGAGAAGGAGATTATGAGCAAGGTGGAGGTGGCTGTAATTTATCTTTGCTTCGTGACTGACCACCAAGCCAAAGAGGGTAAAGGGCTGATCCTGAGGGGTTGTGAGGACAGTAGGTATCCAGAGTTCAGAACTTGGTTATGGTTCAGACTCAGGGAAGCAAGTTCCTTATCTTCATAGATTCAGGAAAAGCCTGGAGAACTTACGACCTATTATTAGACTCCATAAAGCAAACAAGGAGGACCCTAAATTTGCCACTTATTAGGATGATGCAGTTTCTTCAGCACTACTTTTATTTACACTACTTTTAACCCTTGAATAATGTTTGTTGGTTTGTGGAGGGGTTGATTAACACAAAAGCCTCCTATAGCACTAAGCAATCAAGGCCCTTAAGCAGTCAAAGGAAAGTGGAGATAGCCTTTGCCTTATAAATCAGGTCACATTTTTACTTATGCATATATTTGTGACTTTATTAATATGCATATTTATAATGTGCATATACTATAATATGCGTATTAAAAGGTATAATAAATAAAATAATAAAAATATCAAAATGTATATTTTGTTCTCTTTTGCATTTTCAGTGAAAAAAATCTCATCTGCTGTTGCCAGTGTATTCCTCACCTTTCATAGTGATGCCTCACCAGTGGCCTTAAAAGGCACAAATGAAGCTGGATAAGAAACACTTTGTGTTGGCAGAAAGGAGAGGGTAAAAGAACATATTTTATGAGTGCATTATAATTTACAGGTGATCCTCATTTATCAAATAGGAGAGTTAGTGTAGCAGGTTGGTGTATCCAGAGCAATCACTCAATAAGAAAGGTTTCCTGACAGTAAGAGTATGTTTTTTGATTCAAGAGTCTATTTTAATGGATATGATATGGCTGAAAGGGTGAACAGCATTTTGAAAATTGAGGGCTCTTTATAAATGGTGCACTTTTGCAGACGGACAATTCTACCAAACACGGTATGTCTGTTTTTCAAGGGGCAAAAGAAACTTTGAATGGGGTGAAACATTAACTGGCAGAACAGAGGAAGAGCCTGTTATTGCAGTACAATTTTGAGCAAAGAATAAAAAAGGAGAAAATCAAACACTTTTCAGACACCTTACCGTGAAACTTAAGGAACTGAGACATAAAATTGTTTTTTCTTACTTTGCTATTTATGTGTGACTGAGAAGTTAGAAGCTTTGGGAGCTTTCATGTCTCTGAAACTACTTGAGGAGAAAAAGAGTTGTAGAAAAGAAATTACACTTCAGTAGCACCTAGGCGAACAAACTGACGTGTACCAGTAACTTCAGGTAAAAACAGGGATCAAGAATATAGTAATTCTCCTAAAAAAAAACATAAATATATATATATATATATTTTAAAGTGTATGGATTCTTAACTGAGCAACTGAAGGGATTTAAGTATATCCTCTAAAGTTATACCAAGGAAAATAAATTGTAGAGAATTAATAACATCTGTCTTTAAAAAGTAGTTCAGTCTAATTTGGTATCACAAGCACTAAAGTCTGAATCAAATTTTAGTTGTACAGCTATTTCAAACATCGTTGAAATCTGAATTAAGGATAAAATAAACAAAGTTTAATAGGTTCAAGCACTGTTTCCTCAACACTTGGCAGTATTTTGGAAGCTGCTTCCAGTACCACACCCTTTGCTGTGCTCCTGCTCTCCTCTTAACAAATTATTCCAACCAAGCCTATTATATTGTAAGTGGAATTGGTTTATTTGTACTCCTCAACTCTAAGATCAGAAGTGGTTGTTCTAAATACCTAATCGAGTTTTGTTTGTACATAATCCATATATATATTTTTTTCCCAGAAGCCAAATTAAAGAATTATGTGATCTTTTCAAGATACCTAATCTCATTTTAAAGACTCCAATGCAATGGAAAGTGTATCTCTTCACTATGTAATCTTCTCCAGTCTTCTCCAATAGGAAATTAACTTTATTGCTGGAAAATTACATCTGATTTCAAGTTGAATGTGTATGACTTCAGCTTTAAGATGTGCTGGATCTTGTTATTGCTTTGCCCATGAGGGGAAAATAAATAAATAAATAAATAAACAAACAAAAAAATAAATAAATAAAAAGAACACTGTCAGTTGTCTTTTCCTTAATTCTGGTACTTCTACACTACAATAAAATAATTTCTTACCATTCTTGTCATTAACTGATATAATATGTGGAAACCTTAATACTCCAGTGACAGCTTTAGAATCCCAAGTAATGCATATTTTGTGAACCATCCCATCCTTTCTGAATCGGGGACTCCAGAGCTGAGCACAGCATTGCAGTAGTGATCTGCCTTGTGTAAGGAGTAGACCTGCACAGCTATGAGAGAACACGGGACAGACCTGTTCCCTTCCTTGAGTGCAGGGGGGAATGGCTCACTGGAGTTTAGAGTCATTTCTGCTGTATAGACTTATTGACACTGACCGGCATTACAGAGAACGACTGAAGAACCTTCGTTACCAAACTGGAAAAAGGAACAGGGACTAAGTCCTATCTCAAAATACCTTAATAGGCAGAAGGGTTGTGAAGGCTTCAGTACAGTCAATATAACCACAGAATCACAGAGTCACAGAATCTTTTTGGTTGGAAGAGACCTTCAAGATCACCTAGTCCAACCTAAGACCTAACACTAACAATCCTTCCACTAGACCATGTCTCCAAGCTCTGCATCCAAACGTCTTTTAAATACATCCAGGGATAGTGACTCGACCACTTCCCTGGGCAGCCTGTTCCAATGCCTCACAATCCTTTCAGTAAAGAAATTTTTCCTAATATCTAACCTAAACCTCCCCTGGCGCAACTTCAGCCCATTCCCCCTCGTCCTATCGCTTGACACATAGGAGAAGAGACCAATCCCCACCTCGCTACAGCCTCCTTTCAGGTACCTGTAGAGAGCAATGAGGTCGCCCCTGAGCCTCCTCTTCTCCACGCTAAACAACC